>PVLC010018640.1:0-31772 GCA_004027655.1 Graphiurus murinus
TGAAACAGACCAAATTATATTCATCTAAAATGTTCACCATAGTCTAGGCAAAATTAATGATAAAGAATCTAATTACAACCCTGGGAAGAAATTTTAAATTGGAAAATAAGAGAAATAAACCATATGCTTACAGCAGAAGACAAATGAAGTTTTTAATTAAGAAACAAAAATAAGACTGACTTAACATGTCTGTAATCCTAAGTATTAGTAAGCAATAATAAATATGTATAGCATTTTGAGGAGAAAATATCCTAACCTATGAATCCTGTGTCTAGGCATTCTGTTAGTCAGCTTTCTCTTGCTGTGACAAAATACCCAAGATAATCAACTTAAAAGGAGGAAAAGTTTGTTTTGGCTCATGGAGTTTCATAGATTTCAGTCCATGGTTGCTTTGAGCCTGTGGTTAGGCAGTACACTATGTCTGAAGCACACAGCTGAGGAAACCTATTTACCTCCTTGTGTCCTGGAGAGAGAGAGCGAGAAAAAGAGAGAGAGAGAGAGAGAGAGAGAGAGAGAGAGAGAGAGAGAGAGAGAGAGAGAGACAGACCTATATCTTCTTCAAGGACACACCTCCAGTGACCCAACTTTCCTTTCACTAGGCCCCCACTTCTTAAAGGTTTCACCACTTTCCAACATCAACATAGCTTGGAAAACTTTCAATAATGACCCTTTTGGGGACACTTAAGGTCCAAACCATGGCATTTTCATGTTACTGCTTTTGTTAAGACAGAAATAAAATATATCTTCATGAATTCATGGACCTAAAAAATATGCAACTTATGTGTTCTTTCTGAAAATAAAATTATTGAAAACATTCACTAGTAGTTCATGAAATATATCAAGATTAAAATTAGTGAGCGGGGCATGGTGGCACACACTTGTAATCCCAGCATTTGGGAGGCTGAGACCAGAGGATCCGGGTTCCTGGCCAGCCTAGGCTATCTAGTGAGGCAGTCTGCAACTTAGTGAGACCTGGTTTCAAAATAAAGAATAAAAAATAGGACTTGGGGTATAGCTCGGAGGTAGCATGCCCCTGAGTTCAATCCCCAATGCTGCAAAAAAATAATAATAATAATAATGACTTGGGAACGTGTGGTATAAAATTATTAGCAGCATTCACTGAAACTACTCAGAAGTTATGCAACGATTGCAAAAATTCAAAAAAGCAGTTTTTGAAAAGAAACTTCAAGCTGTGAAAGCGTTATTTAATGAGAAATATTGCAACCTAAAATTCAGAACTTGAAACTAAGACCAAAGTTACAAATGGTGGAAGGGAAGACGACATTTAGGAAAAATAAAAGAGGATATGACTATCATTCTATTACAAAGAAAATACAGTTTTATTATGATTTGATAGAAAAATATTTCATGTGAAAGATTGGGGAGAGATTGTGGGCTCAACGCTGAAGATAGCATATACAGTGGAAATTCATAGCCCAAGAGAAGGGTGGGGAGCAGAGGAAGAAAATTACTAAAAGGAAACATTAGGGACAAAGGAGATTCTTGCTAAACTAACTTAAAAGGTACCGAAGTTGATCAGATGTCAAGGGTGGGAAGTTCTTGTTAACTGACTTGGTAAAGCGCTTTGCTACAACTGGATTTTACAAGGAAGTACACACACACACACACACACACACACACACACACACACACACTGAAGTGAATGTTCAAGAACCTGACTTAAGTTTGAAACAGAATCTTTATCAGAACCAGCAACCAAGACTCAACAGATTCCATCATGTTTTGTTCAAATCTCTTTCTCTTTCCCCTTATGAAATATTTTATTTTATTTTATTTTATTTTATGAAATAAGTTAGGGGCTGAACTATAGCTAGCTCAGTGATAAAGTGCAATCATAAGACACAGGATCAGATCCCAAGAGTTAAAACAAACAAACAAGAAAAAAAAAAACACACAAAAGACACAGCTTATGTTGCCTTGCACCCCTTCCCTATTTCCTTGTCTCACCTCATTTTCAAATCATCACAACCCTGAAATGGATCATGCTGTTTTGTTTCTATGGTTACCAAATATGTTTTCTTCATTTACTAAAGTAGAAAAGTGATTTATGTGCTTTAAAATTCTACAGAATGTACCATGATTTACTTGTCATTTTAAAACAATATTGAATGGAAAATGCAAATTACAGAATTATGGAAATCCTAAAGCAGTTAAAATGTAAGGACTTGATTTATGGGTACTAACATGAATGAATCTTAAAAACATATAATGCAGCATAAATGTTGGTTTTGTTATAATGTTGCATTGATATATATGTAAACCAAATTTAATAACTCTTGCAGCTGTCTGGTTTGATGGCATATAAATATACAATTTATCTATTTTTTCAATTAAAGGATATATAGCTTGTTTCCAGCTATTTCTTATTACAAGTAATGATATAATGGACATCTTTGTACTTGTCTATGTAGACTTGCATAACAGATGCTCTACGTTATATGCTGAGTAGAAAAAAATGTTGGATGATTGATTAGATACATTTTTTTCAACTGTTACAGGTATTTCCAAGTTATGTCTGAAGTTGCATCATTTTATATCAGCAACATATGAGAAACCCTGTTTACTCATGCCCCCACAATACTTTGTATTTTCAGAATTTCAGAAATACTATATGCATTTTCCTCACTGATTGTGAATTTGCACATCTTTTCACATAGGAGTTTGAATATGAACTGAATATTCCTAATTTATCCCTTATATGTTTTGAAAATGTTTCTTCTGTGCCTTGTAATGGTCATTTCTACTGTGTCTGTTTTACCCATATATGTCAGTAAGTTGTCTGTATTCTATGGTCATGGACACTTTTCTATATTTGTTTTTAGAAACTTAAAATTTTTGCATTACATATTTAGATATTTAATTAGAGGAACCATATGTCCAATATAATTACAACTTAATAATGAGAAACACACATGAAATTTAAGTGCACAATGTGATGGTGCTAATATTGAATAAAACAATACTTCTATGAATGCATGACTTCTTTCTTTGCTAATCATTATCAAATGAATCTTAAAGTTGTTCAGTCCTTTGAATAGATACTTTGTAAGTCAAATGACATACCCTGTAAGTTATCCAACTTTAGTATAAAGTTGTCTTGCAAAGAGAGATAAAAACACTGGTTTAATCAATATTAAAAAGAGAAAACTTTTCCTTTGACAGATCAAGGGTATTAAAAAGAAATAATAACAAATAATCTGAGTCATACAGTTATTAAGTTTGAATTAATAAGTATATAATAGTCATATACATGTGCCAGAGTATCTTTGGAAAGAAATATAAATTATATAATGAACTTAAAATGTTAATCTGGGTACAGATTTAGAAAGATAAAATAAGGATTATGGCAGGGAGAATAGGAAAAAAAGAAGTGGGCTAATGCTTCCTTCACGCAGGCAGTGGTCCTTAGATACAATTTAATTCTTCTTAAATGGATCTCATTTTATTTAGTCCTTATTCTTTGTGTTGAAAAGAGTACATTTTTTATCACATAAAAATTTTAAACTGACAGATATTTTTAAAAGACTGAAATGATAAAAACCCTCTCAGTGATTATCACACTATTCACATTAGTTTTCAAATCTAGCAAAAACATATCACAGAGCTCTTTTGTTTAATTCTCCTACAAAGAGCACTAGGGAAACCTGTTGAATATACAAAACTAAATTTATTAAACATACTAAGGAAGAGTTGGCAGAGTTTCAGTATGTCTTAAATGGGAAAGTGAGGGAAGGGTGCTTATAGAATCTCAGGAACTAAAAACAAACCTGTGAACAAGCACAACTGGGTGGTTTTATGACAGAAGTTAGTAATCCTGATCAGGCTTTATAAACTAGGTGACTTGTTGGAAGAACCAGTAGTCTTTGGAACATATGGATCTATATAGTTACTACTACTTGGCCTGGAGTGTAAACCTTGAAGTTTTATTAAAGTATTCTATTTGAACTTAGATCATTTGTGTTGTGGACAATAGTTGATATAGTTTATCAGTTTGCAAGTCAAAGTTTTTTTTTTTGTTTTATTTTGTTTGCTGCTTTTTGGGTTGTGATTTCCATGTCAATTATAAAAAAAAATCTACATAGAAATTAAATGACAGGATAATATTCCAAATGTTTGAATGAACAGTAATTTATTTAACAAAACCACTATCATTGGATATGTGAGTAACCCTCTTTTTTTTAATATTAGGTATTACCTATCTTGGTGCATATAATAGTGAGCACTTGCCAATTATTTCTTTAAGATGAACTCCTGGAAGTGGTATTTCTAGGGCAAAGAAAAGAAATTTAAAAATATTTTTGATAAAAGTAAGCAAAGTACCATTTAGAAGTTATCCACCAGCTGAACATGGATTTTTTTTTCTCTCAGCTGGGTCAAGACTAATTTATTCACTCAATAAGTATTTGTTTAATGCCTATTATGTATGAGGTACTACTAAAAATGAAAAAAAAAAAAACAGTGTACAAGATTTATGTGTTCATGATTATGATGAATCATGGTAGCACTGAAGTTAACAGAACTTAAAATGTGCTCCTAAAGTGTGATGATTTCATGTAAAGAGGTGAATTATTGGAAGGAGGGAGCCTGGCTACAGCTGTGCACTGAGGCTGAGTGAAGAGAGAGAAGAATGGGGAGCAGCTGCTATTTCTAATAATGCTTGAATCTGGTGGGGTGCTCAATATTTCCTTGCTTATTTGATGCTATTGCTGAGAATTCCCAGGAGTACTTTTATACTGACCCTGGTTAAGAAAGGTTACTTTTTAAAAATTTTTTTTATTGGGGTGGGGACTAGTGCTAGGGATTGAACCCAGGACTTGTCATATGCTGAGCCCATGCTCTACCACTCTGAGCTATGCCCCAGCCCCTCCTAGCTTTACTTTTTAATCAAATAGCTGATTGAATATTTTTACTTTATTGTTTTTATTTTAAGAGGCAATAAAAGAGTCAAAATATATGTGTGGCTCTCATTGAGTATGAGAAATGAACTTACGTGTTTTCTTTCCTACTTTTAAATTAAAATTTAAAGTTATTTACTAAAACATGGATATGTTTTATACTGTGAATTTTGAATTAAGTAGAAGATGGAATAAACATGTTTTTATTATTTAATGGTGATTATGGGAGCTCAAGATTACATTTAGAATTTTATTATTTGCAAGGATGCAGCTTACCCTGAAGCATCTATTCGTCTTCTGTCTTTGACAACTCAAAATAAACAGGTTCTGGAACTATTTTTAGGTGTAATTTTCACATCCTGAAAAACACAATGACCAAGCAAAAAGACACCCGAACAAGTAAGCAACAATAGATTGTGAAACAAGATTCCGATAGTTCAAAATTAAACTATCATAAAAGCCTTGATATTTGAGACTTTGAAAATCATTACTTCCATCTATCAAATCTTTAATCATGATGGTCACATTGCATCTATATTTCTTAAAATATTGGCTGTTTTAACTTTTCTGAAGTCTTGTCCTTCTTTTAACTTTCATGCTTTGCTTTGGAATATCACAGTATTTATTTCAAGAAATGAATAGTTTGAAATTTTTATGAGGTGCACTGAAAAGATCTGTGATTCATGATCTAAAATTCTAGCTTCCTCCCCCGGCATCATGTAAAGCTATAAAACACCCTAATATAATATTTTCCCAGGTGGTTGAAGAGCATCCCTCTAATACTTTTGTTCTATTTCAATCTCTCCACTATCGTTTGTAATGTAAATGGCCTTTCACATGTCCTGTTGAAAGTGGTCATGAAATTGTAGCATTATTAACAATAGCCAATCAATCTAAGTATCCATCAATAATGAATGGACAAAGAAAATGTGGTGCCTATATACATTGGAATAGTATTCAGCCTTAAAAAGAAGGAAATCCTGTCATTTGTGACAATATGGATGAAACTGGAGAACATTAAGTGTAATAAGCTAGGTGCAGAAAGAGAAATACTTCATGATCTCATTTCTTGTGAAATCCAAAGTAGTCAATCTCTATGAAGTAGAGAGTAGAATGGTGGTTGCCAAGAGCTGGAGGGAGAAGAATTGGAAAGATGTTGACCAAAGGAATCAAAATTTCAATTAGATAGGAGAAATGAGTTCAAGAGATCTATTGTACAATGTGATTATGGTCGATAACAGTGTATTGTTTTCTTCAAAATTACTAACAGCAGATTTTTTTGTGTGTGTGCAACTGGGGATTGAACCCAGGGGCATTCTACCTATGAGCTACACCACTAGTCCTTATTTATTTTGAAAAAAGGTTTACTAAATTGCTGAGGTTGGCCTTGAACCTGCAATACTCCTGTCTCAGACTCCCAAGTACTGAGATAACAGGTGTGTGCCACTATACCTGACACTAATAGCAGATTTTAAGTGTTCTCATTTATATATGATAGTACATATATTAATGAGCTTTAATTATCCACTTTCCAATGAATCTCCATTTCAAAACATGTTATATGCATGCTACCATATATAATTTTATTACTTAAAATGAATTTAAAGACAAAAAACAAATAAGTAATAACTCCTCAAAAAGGAAACTGGCAGAGATAGCTATCCTTAAAGAAAAAGATAAAGAATTTTAAAAAGATGATAATATACGCCGGGCGTGGTGGCGCACGCTTATAATCCCAGCATTCGGGAGGCTGAGACCAGAGGATCCGGGTTTGCGGCCAGCCTCAGCTACCTAGTGAGGCACTCCGCAACTTAGTGAGACTCGGTTTCAAAATAAAGAATAAAAAAAAAATAGGGTTGGGGGTGTAGCTCAGAGGTAGAATACCCCTGAGTTCAATCCCCAGTACCGCAAAAAAAAAAAAAAAGATGATAATATAACTGCTAGTTATCTTTCATCCTATATGCTGGTTCCCATATTTCTATTTATCTGTACAAGTATTGTTATAGAAAATAAAGTCCTCAAAACTACAATAGATAATATATAAGCACATGAAAAATTACAGACATGAAATGGATTCTTCAGTTGTTTAATATTTTATTTGGAAAATACACAAAGACAAGTATATACAATGTTTTACATACATATATTAATATTTAAGTTTAAAAGTATATATTAGATGTGGACCATAAAATGAAAGGATGACCAATGAAGGCAAGAGATATTTAAAGGAGGACCCATTAAGAAAGTGAGGCTTAAAATCCACTTCACAGAATAGATAGGATTTGGGCAGCAGAATGACAAAGGATTTCCAAGCAAGGGTCAAAACAGATGCAAGTGTGCTTGTTGAGAGGTAAAGAAGCTAGTCTAACCAGATGAAGGGGATGCTCCTTATAGTCCCGATGGAAATAAGATGGAAGAGGGAAAATGAGGTTATATTGTTGCTCTGAAAAGCGAGGCTTTATATGGTCTATATTCAATTTGATAAATATCATATCCCTATGTGGCAGGTCATTGTTGGGCAAAGGGAATATTTGAGAGACAATGTGAGGAAGATGATAAGTCATTTGTTTCATAGAAAATGTTTAGAACAAGTGCCCTGGCATTTCTCTGCAGAAAACAGTATTTATTAAGAAATAGTTGCATAGGGCAGATTTCCAGAATGAATCAGAACATATGAGGGTCCCAAGTCATGCATTTTAATCAGGATGGCTTGCCATTTTTAGTTCACTTGAAAATTTTTTAGCAATTTATTCTCAACTCTACATAATCAATGCTGCTCTCAGTTGCTGATTTATATAACATGAGTTATGCTCACAAACATACATTAGTTTTCCTCTGGGATAGCTTCCTGGCCAGCTATTTCTTTATCTTTGATTGTTCAGCTTCTATATCCTCTCAATCTTCAACTTACTTATTTTCCCCCAAAATAGAAGAAGATTCTCTTTCAACCATACTGAGCACACTGAAGTTTTCATTCTATTCAGGAATGTTTCTTTCTTTTGTAATTTTATAGACCTTTTTGAAATCAAAAGATAATGTAAACAAATGCTTTTCCCACAGTCAGTGAGGGTGGGGAGGAGAGTAGAGGGACCAAGGGATATCTTTACGCAGGGAAGCAGAAATGGTCGAGATGCGTAAAAAAATAAAATAACAGTGCAATTCTGTTTCAGTTATACTTGCTAAAGTCTTTTCCTCTTTCTGTAAATAAAACTAGGGATGAAACCATAAATTACAAAAAGTAATGGAGCTATGCAATTGCCCACGTTATGAGTGAAAGGAGTTTAAAGTGTCATTTCAAAAGGAATTTGCTGACAGTCTTCAGTGACGCAAAATATGTTCTACATCAGGTACCAGCTTTTCTTGATATGATAGTGACCAACTAGGCTCTTGTAGGTTTATTATAAGAAAAATAATTTTAACTGACAGCATAAGAGCTATTGGGATATGACCTTAGAAGCCAGCAGGCGATGGGTTAATTTCTTATGGGAAGGAGCTGCTTTGCATTTTCATTCACCTGGAAAGAAGGGTCAGAGTAATTGGACAAGTCTGAAGTTCCCCGGCTTTGCAAGGGGCACAGGTGAAAATACAACTTGTGAAAATTGGAGGCTAATTATCTTTTAGCTATTTAATAGTGACCACATGTATTCTTCTGTGTAAAGTGAGAATTTAAGGACAACTCAATGAACTTGATAGTAAACCCATGTTTTGAAGCTGTCCAATTTCAGACTTCTGATTTGGACTGAAATTTCTGATTTGACTGGGAAGTGTTTTTGTAGGACAAGCAACTAGTAAATTGAAATATCTGAAAATATACTTGCTTTATAAAGACACTTCGGCCTTTGGTAATTTAGTGATTTCTGCATGAATAAACTATGTAAATTTAGACCACTTTCATAGGCTAAATTATAGGCTACTCACTACACTAGATATGGCAAAAATGAAATAATTTTTGTGACAATTCTTCAGAATATTTTCTAGGCATGAAACAAAAGACTAGGTGTTTTCGTTTAATGTTTGACCAAAGAGATCACTTGCTGGCACATTATTCTGAGTAAGTGAAGTATATAGCATAGTACAATGAGGAAATAAGCAACATTGGAATTCTTCTTTTGGTCAGAGTGGGTACCTCAAATGTGCAGAGAACTAAGGAAGGCCTTGAAGGATGAGAGTTTCATTTAACATGGCAGAGAGGAGAGAAAACACACATAAAATATCCTAAAATTACTCAAGGTTTTACAATTACATCTCTTTTATGATGAGAGAAGTACAGAAATATATATTGAGATAAATTGGCTTGGAAGTGACTAACAGGTTTGTTATTAATTATACCCATCAAAACAGTGATGTAGCATTTAAAAATCATAATCTGCTCATAGAAAAATAAAGGTTACCAAGTATATTATTGATTGTCTCTCAATTTGAAATCGCTATCTTTGTCAATTTATTATATTTTCCTAGCATTCATACAATTAAAATATTATCTATGTCAGTAAATATTATTTTGAAATATAATGTTCTCACTAATATAAATATAGTCTGAGTCCTAGAATGACTAATTTTCAAAGAGTCAGCAATTGAAAAGGTGAAAGTAGTGATAGTGTTACACTATCACATTTATATAATCAGGTAGAAGTACTAATGATGCTTCTAGAGTTAGTTATGTAAGTCTCTCTCATGAAGGTAGATATACCAAAATCAAAAAATAGTGCATTTTGTGATTCTCAGTCTAAAAAGCTTACCTTGCAATATATAAATAAATCACCTGATAGTGCCACCTCGTCATTTGATTTTCTAATGTATGAGATCTATATAAATGCTATCATTGCTATTCCTTACCTGTCTGGTTGATTGTATATGATGTGATTAATTTGGAAGGGTTCGGCTTAATCATCAGGCCCATACCCTACAACCTGCCAGTCTTTATCTGCCTCATTCTCTGACCCTTAATTTTATAATTCAGCATTAAGTCACAACTCTGCTGCAAATTTTGTTCTGATATTTTCCTTAGTTGCAATAATAGATTATCTACCTTATTCCTTGTTGGTCTGCTCAGAACTCTTAACTATTTTGTGTAATTCTAATTTTATGTCATATATCCAATTTTACTTGATGTATTGAATTTTAAAGCATACCCTTACAATATTGTCATAAATTACAACCTCATTATTATAGCTGCCATTTTATACTGATTCTCATTTTATGCTGTTAACACAATGTTTCTGCCTCATGCAGCAAACAGAATAGTAGCAAAATAAACATGCAAAATTCACAATTCCCTACAAATACTGCAACAAATAATTAAAGTATTCCTGAAAATTATTAGAATTTGTATATATACATATATGCATATACATACATATACCCAAGAGTTTACTATAATTAATATATAAAAGCATACCAATAATTTTAAAAAGGGCCAAATAATAACAGGCAAATAGTAATTGACAAAAAATGCAAAACCACTAAAGATATGTTCAACTATGTCAGTTGCTAAGAATTTTCTTAGCAGGGTGTGATGGCACGTGTTCGTAATCCCTGCACTTAGGAAGCTGAGACAGGAGATCACAGGTTAGTGGCCACCCTCAAGGACTTACAACTCTGCAACTTAGTAAAAACCTGTTTCAAAACAAAAGAATAAAATAGAGCTGGGGGTGTAGTTTGGAGGTAGAATGCCCCTGGGTTCTATCCCTAGTACCAAAAAAAAGAACTTTCTTAGACAGTCTAATGAATTACTTATGGAAATGTAAATTGATATAAATATTTTCAAAGGGCTTAACTTAAAACCTTAAAAAGGCCTGGCGTGGTGGCGCATGCTTGTAATCCCAGCATTCGGGAGGCTGAGACCGGAGGATCCGGGTTCGCGGCCAGCCTCAGCTATCTAGTGAGGCACTCCGCAACTTAGTGAGACCCTGTTTCAAAAAACAAAAGAATAAAAAATAGGGCTGGGGGTGTAGCTCGGAGGTAGAATGCTCCTGAGTTCAATCCCTAGTACCGCAAAAAAAAAAACCTTAAAAGACCACCATGCTATTTGATGCAATAACTAAAATTATAGATTTTTTCTGCTAAAGAAAAGTCATGAATGTATACAAAGATTTTTATACAAAAGAAACATAAAAATGCTAAAATCTACCCCCCTCCAAAAGGTTGCAGAATGAACTAGTAATATTGAATACAGCCTTGTGGAAAAGAGGAAAGGGCTCTGGAATCAGAGTGCTTAAATTCAAGTCATAGATTTTTCACTTATGAAGTGTACAGCTTAAAGTATTAATTTAATCTCTCTGTGCCTTTGTTTTCTTATTTATGAAAAGTGGGTAATAATAATACCTACCTAAAATATTAATGATATTAAATTATATAATACTACAAGCATTTGGAACATTGTCTGGCATATAGGAACACTCGGTAAAACATCTACTGTTTGATGACCTATTATGCAGTCATAAAAGCAGGTTAATAAATATTAGTAATGTGAAAATTATGCTAAATGAATGAGCATGTATAAATACTATTTCAATATGGTAAAGCCAATACTTTTTTAACAAAATCCTAATGCTTTTCCCTTTTTCAGTACTTTAGTTTATTTCCTGCACCCCCTTTATATTTAAAGCCTGGGAAACAGTAGATTGAAAGTCATCCAGGGAAAGAAAAACACAGGGAAACCTCACAGGTATCTCAATTCTGATATCTAGGGATTGTAGGTACCACACTTTATTCACAGAACACCAGTCCCTCAATATGTTTTAAATGTTTGTCACCATGGCATTATTAACTTTGAATAACTGCATAAAACATAATAAACTTTACCACTAGTTCTTCAGTGCATGAATCTGCACAGAACAGATGTGCATCATGTTCAGTAACCAATCATATCATTTTTCTAAGCCTGTTGGGATTAGGCACTGCACAAATGCACTGACAGCAAAGCATGCAGCTTTGTGGCTACCTGGTCTCCCAGTGTAGCCACAATGTACCTATCTGACATTTCACAAAACTGTAAGAACACATGATAGACTTGGCCAACAAAGATTAAAAAAAAAAGTGCAGCAAAGAAACAACAAGAGGTAATGCTGGAAGTGGAATCCTAATAGAAAATGAATGAAATTATAGAAAAGGAAGCTGACCCTGGGGATCATCATCAACCCTGCCCATGGTGACACTGCAAAAGCATCTAGGTACCAGCTAGAGGAACAGAGTGAAGGTGAACTTACCTATATAAATGAAAATGGTTTTGACAAAAGAAATGAAGATGTCCCAGAGGACCTGACATCAGCAAAAATCTTCACAATAAGGGAAATCTTGGAGATATTTTATGACATTGAAGGTTCAAAGGATAAAATGTTGACACTTCCAAACTTAGAAAAAAATATAAAATTTTGAAAGCATCATTAAGATGCTCACTCAGTATCAGAAGTTATGCAAGAAAAAGAAGACCATCTGTCCAAACATCTCAGTAAAGTTTTTCTTCACTAAGAACTAAAGCACTTCAATTCTCAATGTTTCTAACATGTTCAAATATGGTATGCTAAATCAATAACAGCTTCATTGTTGTCATTTCCTATACATTTATAGTTGTCAGTGAGAACTTTGAGTATTTTTGACATACATTTTTTAGGGTCAAGGCTTAGCAGTGGTTTCCCCACTGATTGTTAAGGTTGCTATGTGTGATATGGGCTGGCACTGTTATTTTTATGGTACCACAAATCTATGCAAAGCAACGACTTCTGGCATAAGGACAGTAAGAGCTTAAAGAGTAGAAGGATGCTCTTTGAGATTTAGCAGAAGACTCGACAAAGAGAAGCAGTCAAAACCAAATGACCTGAGTATTCTGCCCCACACAAAAATTGTGTTGAAACTATCAGAAATATTTGAGAACATGTCAGAGCCCAGAGGGTTGCTCCTTACTTTTTAGGGCATAGCTAAGGAATAGGTAAGCCTTTGAGGGAAGCCACCAGCTATTATGAAGTTAATCTTCAGTTTAGATATAGTATGATTGTATATTGAGATTTATACTGG
Source organism: Graphiurus murinus (assembly GCA_004027655.1). Lineage (NCBI taxonomy): Eukaryota > Metazoa > Chordata > Mammalia > Rodentia > Gliridae > Graphiurus > Graphiurus murinus. Next base: position 12,930 of record PVLC010018640.1, read on the forward strand.
AAGAAGTCTAGGATTTCTTAGGTTACTTAGTCGAAGATGTTATGCCTGTCAGGTTGGTCAAAATAGGGGTGGATAATCCAGATGGTGGATGAGGCTGTATCAGAGATGGCAGGTGCACCAAGAACCAAACTGTTTAGCCTAACTGTGGAAAGAAAAGCAAGTGCTTCCTGAAATTGGCCATGAGGGCAGTCTAGGAGTCACATTAATTGCTGTGCACTAGGTACTGACAGAGGAAATGAGCTATACTTTACCTGGAGGTCAAAGGAAGACTCCAGAAAAAGAACATTTCAAAATTTCATCTATTATAGGCAAAAGGGTAGAGAAGGTTACCCCTGAACTCAAAAACCATCTCTGGATGGAGGAAAGAAAATATTTTAAGGGAGATTCATAGGGCATTTAAATGTTGAGTTATCTAAAAGTTAATCAGAGACATTTTAAAACATGAATTAGAAGAAAGTTTTGGGGTTTTTTTTGTACATTTTTGCATACCATACCTCATAAAATTTGACATTTCTAGGATTACATATAAAGAGGTGAAGGTGTGGTTTATTAAAAAAATAATCTATTCTTTAAGTGATGAGATTTTTGCTAGATTTCTTTTCTTTCTATAGTTCTCTACTTTCCAAATTTCCTATGGTAAATGCTTGTTATCTTTTAGTCATTGAAAGTATTTCTTACAAAACAAAGCAAGAAAAAATCAAGTGAATGTTAAAATTAGAACTGATGATACAGTGGAAAGAATTCTAAACTGAAGCTGAGTCTTGGAGCTACCAGATAGAAGATCTGAGATTGCTTCTTCTGGAGAAAAAAAAAAAGCAAGGACAGTAATGTCTGAGCTGTCTATCTAACACATTAATATATTTGGAAAATCAAGAGAATTATAACAAAATGGTTCAGTGCCAATGATTTGGTTTTGTTATGGAGCTATAGCATAAAAGCAAAAGTGGATATTGACATTTTCCAAATAAGTTGATTTATATAGGCAGAAATTAGATAATTCAGGAAAAAATAACTTTGTTATTGCAAGTACAGCATTGTATACAAAAATTAAAGTATGCAATAAATTATTGAGCATCGGAATATTTATTAAGAAGAAAATTTGGAAGCCAGGAATGAGCCTGTCTTAAGTGAGACTGCTCCTAAAAGTCAATAAATTTTATTTAATTTGTAAAAAACATTATTTTTTCCCAATGTGATTCTAGGGAAGATAACAAAGGCCAGTTATATTTTTTGTGGTAAAAATATTAGCTACTTCATATGTAGAATTTTTCAGTCCTGCAAGAGTGTTTTTGTGCAGATCCCAAAGCATGCTGTAACACATGGATGGTTGCTGCACTGTGGATGCGTGCGCAGGCTGAACACTGAAGATGGGCCAATTGTAGATAATTACATCCTTGCGGATGGGAGTTCTGTCTCAGGCAACTCGAGCACATGAAATGTAATGTCATTAATGTCATCCCATGCTCAGATGAGAAAAGTACCCTGATTGCTGCCTTGCTTAAGTGTACCTAAAAAAAGAAAAAGAAAGAAAGAAGTAAAACTTAAGCTCACAAAATTAATGTTGTTATGTTTTTTCCTTAAATCTTCTAAATCTTTTCTTGCTGTCATGCAAAAAATAGAATACATTTTAATAATTTCATTCCTCCTTTCACTCCATGTAAAATTGTAATGAAAGGCCTAAACCTAAATTCTATAGTTAATTTCCTTCTGAACCAGTAGAAACAATCATTATAGGTAAAATTATTTGAAATATACATAGTCAGCCACACTTCTTTGTCACTTGACTTTTCAAATACATGGAAAGAGGCATTCTTGTTATAGATATCTCTTCTTTTTCTTTCTTAATCCTTTATGGTAGTTTTACGTTTTTTATTGTGGTGAAGCACACATAACATAAAATTTATCATTTAAATTATAGAGGTCAGTGATTTTAGTACCTTTCCAATATAATGCAACCATCACTACTTTCTATTTCCAGAATAATTTTATTATCTCAACCAATTTTTTAAAAAGCTTATTGACTTTTTATTTCAAGATGAATAGTCAATAAAAACAGTAATGGGTTATCCATATCTTGGATGAAATTAGTAAATCAAGGCATACATATGATCTATATTATTGACTATGCATTTGATTCAGCATTCCTATAAGTCTGAATTTTCAGATATCAAAGTTATTTTTTCTTGCTTGGCATGGTGACACACATCTGTAATCCCAGTACTTGGGAAGCTGAGATAGGAAGATCACAGGTTCAAGGAAAGCCTCAACAATGTAGTGAGACTCTATTTCAAAACAAAAAAAATAAAAAAAGGACATAGCTTAGAGATAGAACGTTCCTGGGTTGAATCTCCAGTATTACATACAAAATATATATTTTTATTTTTCTATTAACAAGATGCATTCTTTTCTATTTGATTATAAGTTTAATGTCAGGTAATGAAGAAGCTAGTAAAACAGAAAATAGAAGAAAATAAAATTATCTAAGATATTAATTTTCACTTTCTTCTTTATGTTGTATCTTCAATCTAATAAATTTTCATATGTTACTTTAATTAGAGGCAAAGTTATTCACATACAATAAAATGAAAGACAGCTCCCCCGATACAGAGATCATGTCAATGACATTTATGTATGCATATATTTTGTTTTAAAATAGGGTATGTATATATATATATAATTTTAACCTAATTTTTCTCTTAACATTTATTGTAAACACATTACCATACCATACATTTGATGACTACTATAAGGACAAGATTAATTATGCCTATTAAAAATAAGGGTAGAGATTTTTTTCTTTCCTCCTTTTTCTGAAAGCATTTACTTCAGAAAATTTTATGATTGCAAATAAAGTCTCCTCTCTTTAAAAGGTATATCAACCTTTAAAAAACAAGATAGGATTTTGTCAGGTTTATGACCAAGAGATGTCCTTCTCCAATACCAGGGAATTATCTCTGAAATGTAAAAAACAGAAGATAGTAAATACTCTATCTCCTCTTTTCTGAGGCAAAGTAGGAGCCTAACTTTGGTGAGCACCTCCTTTCAACTTGCAGAAATATCTCCTGTCATAAAGATAGGAGACATTTGTTTTTTCTCTGGATAAAGCCAATTAGATAATATAGATGATCAACCCAATAACCAGTAAATTGTGCAAGAAATTGTGCTGCTAAGTCCTTTTACTTGAGGATTGGTGTTTTGTTTTGTTTTGTTTTTTGCGGTACTGGGGATTGAACTCAGAGCCATTCTACCTCCGAGCTATACCCCCAGCCCTACTTTTTATTCTTTATTTTGAAACCGAGTCTCACTAAGTTGCGGAGTGCCTCACTAGGTAGCTGAGGCTGGCTGCGAACCCGGATCCTCTGGTCTCAGCCTCTCAAATGCTGGGATTACAAGCGTGCGCCACCATGCCCGGCTGAGGATTGGTTATTATTTACCTTAAAACACACATACACACACATATACACTCATACACACACACATGCAAACACACGCACACACACACACAATTGTATCCTCTTCGCTGCAAAAAAAAAGTGATAATTATTTATCTCTTTGTCTCTTGGTATATTGAAAGCAATGTGTACTGAAATGAATTCTCTGCAACTGTAAAGTTTAAAAATAAGCAGCAAAGGTAGTCAAACTGTTTATCCATATGCAGAAAAATGGGAATAAATTCCACTTTCTTACCCTGCATGAGTTAATTCAAGATGGATCAAAGACCTGGAAATTACACCAGAAATATTGCAGTTACTTAAGAGGGGATTGGACTAATGTTCCAATATATATGCAAAGGTTAATAAGCTTCCTCAATAAGATCCCAAGGGCACTAGAAATTAAATGGGATTATATTAGATTGAAAAGCTTCTGTGCGGCAAAGGAAATAATCAAGAACCTCAAGAGAGAGCCAACAGAATGGGAGATCTTTATCAGCTACTCCTCTGACAGAGGACTACTATCTAGACTATACAAAGAACTAAAAAAACTCACTGCCAAAAAAATAAACAACCCAATCAAAAGGGGTAAGTGAGCTAAATAGATACTTCACAGAAGAAGAAATGTAAAAGGGCCAATAAATATATGAAAGAATGTTCAATATCATTAGCAATCAGACAGATGCAAATCGAAACTACCCTGATATTTCACCTAACCCCAATTAGAATGGCAATCATTAAAAACACAAACAATAACAAATGCTGGTGAGAATGCAGAGAAGTAGGAACTCGAATATATTGTTGGTGGGATTACAAGTTAGGGCAACCATTTGAAAAACAGTGTGGAGGATCCTCAGAAGAATGAGAAGGAACCTACCATATGACCCAGCTATACCACTCCTGAGCATCTACCCAAAAGAATGGAATACAGACTATCATAGTAATGCATGCATATCTATGTTTGTAACTGCACAATTCATAGTTAGTTCATAATTGACAAAATATGGAACCAACCAAGATGTTCACCAACAGATGAGTAGATTACAAAAGTAATCTCATCTGTATGGGATACTTTTGTAATCTACTCATCTGTTGGTGAACATCTTGGCTGGTTCCATATTTTGTCAATTAGGACGCATAGATGAAAGACCCTCCTACTTCTTAGAAAGTAAATATATGACCCTAAAGAAGTATGGTTTTATGACTCTAGAAAGTTTGTTTTACCAGGCTATGTTAAGAATGTGAGCAATACGTGTAAAACAAAGAAGTGGTGCTATTTGTGATCTGACAATGACTGATATGTCATAAATGTCTGTGTAACCCTGTTGTACTCAAGAAATGTATAAAAAATTCGTGCTGAAAAAAAAATAAGAATAATATGAAAAAAACAACAAAAGTATGGGATATATGCTCAATAGAACTCTACTCAGGCATAAAGAAGAACAAAATTATGTCCTTTGCAGGGAAATGGATGGAACTGGAATTATGCTAAGTGAGATTAGTCAGTCACAAAAAGTGAAAGGTCAGATGTCATCCCTTATATGCAGAAGCTAGAAAGAAATTGGGACACAGGAGGGACTCCAGACAAAGGAGGAGAAACTTTAGTGGAGTGAAGGAGGGAACCTAACTGAGGGAGATGGGAGGGATAGGAAGACTTGAAGAGGGAAACACCTCAATGAACATGGTGTCCATGCACAAACTCATCTAAGACAATTACTGTGCTGAGCATGGGAAGGTGAGGAGGGAGAGAGAGTAGGGTGGGAACTGGGGGAGGGCTCAACAATACTGTGTAAATATATGCATCTATCACTCTGAGCTTCATCAAGATATATGAGCATAATGCACCAATAATAAATATAAATAAAAGTAAAAAATGAACATATAAGCACATGAGTGAATGTGTGAACTAACTTGGTACCTCTGATGTGATAGATACCTCACTCATCCAGGCTACTGAAGCCTCCAACTTCAAGTCCACTTCAATGGATAAAGGCAGGCGGAAACACTAGGAGAGACTTGCTCAGGTGCACCTTTATTATCAGATCTGATTTTTGCAGGCCTGTTTGCTGTTTGGATGTTAAATGATGTGTGAATACCCTAACCTAATTTGCAATAGTCTCTCTCCCAGTATCAAACATGGACCAAACTCTATGAACTGATCTCAGAACGGCAAGTGAATCTCCATCACCATATTGGTATCTATCTCACTATATTCTAAAAAAAAAAAAAAAAAAAAAATTAGACATTAGCATTAACATTTGGTTTCCTGACTGGTGGTGCTCTCATCTGTTTGTAGGATTGCTTTACTGGTCTGCAAGGCAGTGGTGAACACTGCAACAATATAATCATCCCAATTAAGTTGAACATAAGGTCTTCCTGCTGAGACAGGCTGGCTTGGAGTTGAAATACTACTGTGAAATTTCCCATTATCTTAACAAACATATTCTGAACATCTAATTCCTTTCATATGTGTGATATGGGGAGAGAGTCCATTGTTCACCACATCAGCAAGATCTTTCTGAAAGGATGTATAAGTGTCAATTGTGCTATATAGGAAACTTGGAAAGTGCTGAGCCCACTGGGCCAAATTGGATTCACTTTGCTTTGTTGTGAAATACCAGAAGAACCAGATTCTTGAAAGTCATGATGGGGATAAAGCATTTCTTCCTCTTCCTGTGCCTAAGTCATGCACTGTATCCCATCTTTCTTTGTTACATTTCTTTGGGTTTGCTCAGCTTATTTATTTGGCCCCATGACCACTTTCTATGACTCTCACTTCTGTTTCTTCAGGCTAGGATCTTAATTTCCATGAAAGTTTTGGTGTGCAGAAGCCATGTTCTTTATCCCATAGTCCTCTCTCTGAATGATACACCTCTCCTCTCCTCTGCCACTTAGCTCTACCATTAACAAAATTGCTTACTTCTAGCCTCCAGAGCTATGAGGCAGTTAGAGTTTTGGTATAAAATAACCCCTAGAGTTCATGTTGGAGGTGGAACTTGGTTGCTATAGAGGGTCCCTAGGGTGTAGATGGGGATCGGGTTTTCCCCTGACTACTGCTGTAGCTTCCTATTCTCCCCTACCATGAGCTGAGAAGAAACTCTCTCTTTCTACTCTCTGCTTCCCACCACTTCATGCCCTAAGGATGTATCTATAGCCCAAACAGGTCGATCATATCAGTAACTACCTAACAAGCTATTTCTCTTTTTCATCCCCTTCAACTTCTGTGCAGCAATCACAGTGATGTTCAAATATGTAAGTAGAATTGAGACTCCATTCTACTTAAAACCTCTCAATGACTTCTTACTGGGCTTAGAATAAAATCTAACACTTTGCCACAACTAAAGTAAGGTCAAGTGAGTTCACACATGTGAAGGACCAAGAGCAAGGGTTGGCTCACATGCAGGTCTCACGGGACATGAATAAAATGGAACACAGCATCACTTCATGTCTAGACGAACTTCTTTTTTCTTTCTAGATAAATTTGATGAAGATGCAAATAACCCTGCTATGAAAGACAGCTATGACTCCTGATCATAAACTCACATGTTCATGGGCCCCAGAAAAGAAAAGGTGAAACAGGCTGGGCAGTACAGAAAAAATCAGGATTAGTGGAGACAGGAGAACTGGAGTTTCAAAATGAGAGCACTGCTATTTTAGTTCTAATTCTGTGTTCTCATGTCAGGCTGCTATCCCATGGTTTCCAGATCTTTTGATACTTTTCCCAAGGGGATTCATAAATCACAGTCTTATAAGAAATATCTGACTTTATAAATACTTGAATTTAATTAAAATTATTATCAGAATCTTATAAGAAATATATGAATTTGTGAATATCAACATTTAATTAAAACATTTTATCACAACCTTATAAGAAATATTTGAATTTGTAAACACTAGCATTTAATTAAAACTTTAAAAAGTGTACATGCCTGAAAGAACTCAAGCACATGCCAAATCTAGCCATTGGCTGCTAGTTCTGACTTCTAAAACTCTGGAATGAGAAAAAGTGCCCCAGTGAAATGCTACACAAGACCAGTACTTGACAAAGGCATGAAAAAGAAATATAATTGAATCATCTTATTTCATTCAAGTACACTAGACTCAAAGTCTTGAGCTATATATCAAACAATACTGTTCGGTTGTTCCTCAAGAAATAAACACCATACTTTCTCAAAGCATGTATAAGCCAGTCACAGGTCTAAAAGTGTTACATGTATTTACTTAAAACTACAATGAAATCTGAAAGCTGGTCTTGTGTGTGTGTGTGTGTGTGTGTGTGTGTGTGTGTGTGTGTGTGTGTGTGTGTATGGTACTGGGGATTGAACTCAGGGGTAGAGCAACCAGTCTTATTTTATTTTTTATTTCAAAACAGGACCTCTCTAAGTTGCTGAGGCTGGATTAGCCTGTGATTCTCCTGTCTCAACTTCCCAAATACTGGCATTATAGGCATGCACCACCAAGCTTATCTCTTTCTTTCTTTTTTTAAATTTATTTTTATGATGATGACACTCAAAAATAAAAAAGAAAAGAAAAGAAACATATTTTGAGGATGTTGCTTGAATCCCAATTCTAAAAAGCGGCAGAGCCGGTCGTGGTGGCGCATGCTTGTAATCCCAGCATTCAGGAGGCTGAGACCGGAGAATCTGGGTTCACAGCCAGCCTCAGCTACCTAGTGAGGCACTCCGCAACTTAGACTCGGTTTCAAAATAAAGAATAAAAAATAGGGCTGAGGGTGTAGCTCGGAGGTAGAATGCCCCTGTGTTCAATTCCCAGTACCGCAAAAAAAAATATAAAATAAAATAAAAAGGGGCAAAAAAGGACAACAGCAGCTGTGTTCTATGGGGAGGAAGAGCACTGCAGAAGGGAGGGAGAGGCTGAGAAGGCACCTGCAGTTTTGCCTAGGATCTTCTGATGACTATGCTGTCCCGGTGGACCCTTTCTAGGAACTTTGAATCATCACACAATGGGCTTTAATAGTAACCAGGCGAGCTCAGGCGCTGTTTAGCTCCACTAATGCTTTTTTATTACCATCTTTCTTCCCTCATCTTCATGCTGTCCACACCAGCCCATCTGTTCCATCACCACCCAGAAGAGGATGTTACTCCATCCCCAGGGAGGCTAAAGCTGAAGACTGCAGTGACATCATGGTGATTGTTTTTTAAAAATCAAATGTACATGGAAAATGCATTGCCAGCAAGAATCTGTCAGGTCACAGCTGTTTCACAATGAGTCATCCATCACTTGGAGGACTATCCCACATGGACCAAAGCAATGAAATCCCACACACCAGGGAATAAGTAGTTATGCTAATACAAGGATGCCTTCCCATCTAATATCAGTAAGAAACTTCTACATGAGTTAAGAAAAGAGTATGTGGCAATGCTGCATCAACACACTGTGCTTCTTTCTTTAAAGAAACTCTGAGGAGATGAGAATTTTTAAAATGAACAATGACTTCTGGGCAGAAAGTACTACATCACACCAGAGCCTTTGGAATATCCTTTCCTTTGCCAATCAAGAAAAGATTCAATAAGTTAAACTGCTTTTCATAGGATCTCCTAATAGACCCTTCATTGGCCCAGTGGAAAGAACAGACAGCTGTCAAAATAGAATTTGAGTTTGATCCAAAAGTTCTGACATTTCTAAAATATATTCTCCAATTGCCTGTCATGGAGTCTAAAAATTCTGTTCTATTGGGATAAGACATTCTACTTATGTAATTGTAATAAATCCTTACAAAATATATTAGCTTAGATTATGAATACTTTGCATAATAGTGGGTTTTGATTGGGTCTCCAAATGGAAAATGGAGACCTGGAGTAGCCCTACATGTTGAACATACTGCCAAAGAGAGAAAGGTTATCACTGAGTGAGGAGGAAGATGCCAAATAAAACTTCTGCATCTGATAAATTTGCTCAAGGCTGGTCATGCTGCTCTGCTATTTTCTTGGAAAACAGAATAAGAAAAGCAAAGAAAGAGAAAAAAAGGCAATGACAAACAAAATCATCAAGGGCCAGTCCATATTGAGATTAGTCCAAATGACCAGCTAAATCAAACATTTCAACTGAGGCAATGAATTAAGAGAACTCTTCTGCTTATTTGAGGATTAGCAAGTGATTTTTTTCAGCAAAAAATATGCAACCTAGTTTGTGTTAGTAGATCCAATATAAGTAAGCACAGACACACCACCTTTCCATACTGAAAGAGCTTACACTTATCTTAGCTCTTGGTGTTTACTTTGTAAGATAGGAATCCTGTAAAAACCTGGCTTTCCATAAGCAAATCTGTTTCAAAAGAAGTCTTCAAATGTTTCTTTTGTAAATAAAGTATCATACTTGTTAGTACGAAATATGTAATTTTAGGTAGAAATGTCATCCAGAAGTATTTGGCTTGAGATTATTTTGAAGAAATTATTTTAAGTTAAACTGCAATAAAATAAAAGTTAGAACAATGTTTAGAATTGACTAAATATACTATTTTCTCAAGTACTGAGTTCTTTAAAATGAACTAGCAATAAGAAATCATGATCATTCTATTTTCTGTACAACTGTTGCTAGGTGTTAATAGATAACGAGCTTGAGAATGTTCTCTTTGAACTAAGACCAGGTTTGTAAGCTATAATATTGAGTAGAAGGAAATCATACTCTTAAAACTTCAAAATTATAGTTCTGTAGTATAATTCAAAGTCAGGAATTGTGATGGCTCCTGCATAATTCTTGTTACTGAAGATTGCTTTGGCTAAAAATTCTGGATCTTTTTTTTTTCTCCATATGAAATTAGACTGATTTTTCTAGTTCTGAGAAGAATGACATTGGTGTTTGATAGGGATTGCTTTGACTCTGTTGATAGCTTTTGGTAGAATGGCCATTTTGATAATATTTATTTACCTATCTAAGAGTGTAGGAGATCTTTCTGTCTTCTAAGGTCTTCTTCACTTTCTTTGGTTAGTGTTTTATAAATTTCATTGTAGAGGTCTTTTACCTTCTTGTTTAGATTTATTCCTAGGTGTTTTATTGTTTTTGAGGTTATTGTGAATGGAATTATTTTCTGGATTTCTTTTTCAGTGAACTCATGGTTGGCATATAGAAAAGCTACTGATTTTTTTTTTAGATTGATTTTGTATTCTGCTGCTTTGCTGAATTTGTTAATCAGCTCTAGATGTCTTTTGGTTGAGTTTTTTGGGCCTTCTATGCATACGATCATGTCCTCTGGAAATAGAGATAATTTCAGTTCTTGCCCTATTTGTATTCCTTTTATTTCTTTCTCTTGAGACTATAATGCACCAATAAAAGTATAAAAAAAGAAAAACTTTTAAAAATTTCAAAATCATATCCATAATATATTTCTAATTTGCATACCTATGTGACCTTGACATATTTCTAATTTGTGTAGTTATGTAATTTTGAGTATTATTTTGTATTTTTAAAACCATTTCTATATTTTTATAATTATTTTATTTCATTGTTTCTGTGAGTATAAGATTAAAATTTTAATTGGAAAAAAGTAGAAATTGTTTATTAATGAATGAATAACTTAGAAAGGCAATTTTTTTTTCTAAGTCAACAGTTGGAAAATGATGACCAGCAGGACAGAGTCAGCCTTCAGCCTGTTTTAATTTGATGAACCTTTATGTAAAAAATTTACTGAGCTTTGCTCTAAATAACAGAATCATATATGTATTTCACCAACATCCTTTATTTTTCTCTATTTAAGGAAAAAGAGCCAGGAAAAAATCATCAAGGTGCATAAGAAACTATATAGAATTTTTAAAAGAATGCTTCAAGGTCATTCATTCAACTAGATGTAACCTTTTTGAATAGCACTTCATGCCCTGTGGTTTATGTAGATTATTAGATTTCATTCTCAAAACTAATTCTTTTATTTCAGCATAATACTTTTATTTGACTAATAGTGATAATTAAAATAGAACATGGAGAATTCATACCCATAGTAAGAAGCAGAGACATAATTTGAATTCATTCATATGCCAAAAAGAAAGCTAAAAAAGAAAAGAAAAGAAAAGAAGCTGGGCGTGGTGGCGCACTCTTGTAATCCCAGCATTTGGGAGGCTGAGATCAGAGGATCTGGGTTCACGGCCAGCCTCAGCTACCTAGTGAGGCACTCTGCAACTTAGTGAGACCCTGTTTCAAAATAAAGAATAAAAAATAGAGCTGGGGGTATAGCTCAAAGGTAGAATGCCCCTGAGTTCAATCCCCAGTACCGAAAAAAAAAAAAAAAAAATAGGCAAACAACTCTAAGAGCCACAGTACAACTTTACCATGTGAGGGAAGCTAAAAATGCTTCTTATCTTCTGAATGGAATAAAAGTTGGTCTTGATATGAACCTCTAGAAGGGAGAAGCCTCAAAAGCCCTCACCAAATTGACTTCTGTTTCTAACTGGAAATAAAATGCAGCCATAATCACCTCTATAGATCAAAACTTCCCTCTAACGCTTGGAAGCATGTTCCTGGTAGATGGATTTGTTAAAGTCTTCTAAGTTGACAGAATGTACATAAAAATGAGATATTTCCTCACCTTAGGGATTTTCAATCTGAAAAGTTAATAAATTCCACAGGCTTGCAAATCAAAATCACTAGATGCATTCTCATTAAGAATTCAAGTCCAATTAATGTAATAAAGAAAATTAATTAGTATGGTATTTATGTGGATACTGCATGTATTTCCATGGAGACTTTATCACCTTTATGGTAACCAAGTATAACAATAATGTGGCTTTAAAAATCCTTTGCTTGCTATTTCCATGTTCAGTTTCTGAACTGAAAATGTACTAAATAAAAAGAAAGCTGTGCAGTGTGTTAATATTTTGTGGGAATTGGGGAAGGGGTTAAATGAGAAATGTGTGCATATATGCCTTTATCAGCTTGTATCTAACAAAGATGTATGATTACAATGCACCAATTATTATATCAAAATAATTAAAAAAATAAAAAACACAATTTTATAAAATATGAAATTCACTTTTAATTATTTAAATGTACATATCATGTCTTTTATAAATGCTAAAGTTGTTTCTCTTTCTTGAATAGTATTTCAAGAAATTGTTATTGCTGTCCTCATTTGTGTACTTTGGAGAATATAAAGATAAAGAATGCAGACCATTTAAATACATGTAATCATTACCATTGTAGGTAATTGAAATACAACAAAATAAAATTAGAGATATTTTCCTTATTTTTAACTTGTAAAGTACTAAAATTTCTCAAATATTTTTAGGAATAACATATATTCTTAACCTTCAAATAACTGGGTTTATACGCTAAGTTGATTGTATCATAAAATTTCTAAGAATAATACTATAAAATCTTAAAAACAATATGGTTCATTGAGGAAGAAATTGGTCCTATTTTCTAGTACATTAGTTATTTTTAAAATTTAACCAATACTCTGAAATAGCTATCTTTAGGCAAATGGAAAAAAATATTAATTATATCATAATATTAATGACTTGGTTTTTTTGCTTAATACATTTCATTTATCATCAATATATTCCTGTTAGTGCATATGCAATTGACATTTCCTCTAAATAACACCTCTAAAACATAAGTCTATTTCTGAGAATAAAGTGACTGCTTTGAAAGAAATACGTCTTACACTAATTTTAGTCAACTTTTGTATTTTGAAAAATTTTTAATGTTTCTGCCAATTTAACATCTTTTTAATTTTTAAATATATCTTTCTAGTCTGTTTTAAAACCATCTATTCAGCTCAAAACAAGTTCTTTAAATAATAAGTGACTTTTTTTTTTTAAGACAAATCTATGAAGACATAAAAATATAAGTGGTTGCAGTTGTTGAGGGAATGGAAAGATGACTAGGCACAGCGCAGGATTTTTAGGAAAGAGAAAATACTTTCTGTGATAGTATATTGGTGGATACTTACATTATTTTTGTCCAGACTCAGAATGCACAACACCAAGAGTGAGCCCCACTGTAAATTATGGACTTTGGTTGATTTTATGACCATTGGAAGTTCATTAACTGTAACAGATACATGATTTGATGGGGGATGTTGATAATGAGGGAGGCTATGTGTGTCTGGGTTTTGTTGTATATGGAAACTATACTTACTGTTCAATTTTTGTTAGTCTAAAAGTACTATAAAAATAGTCCTTAAAACTCCAACAAAAAATCCTCCAAATTAAAAAATAATTATGAGAAGTAGAAAATAAATTCCAAGCTCTCTCTCCTACTTGAATTTGTGAACACATTATATTCTACCTATTAGATGGATCTAAGAACATGTTCTTTGAATTAAAAAAAGGGGGGATGTGTGTCTTTCCCTGTATCAGCATGTTTACCATAATTCCCCCACTGAAGAACAAACTGATATATTAATTTTTCTATTGTTGCTGTAGAAAATTACCACAAATTTGGTGGATAAGGCAATACAAATGTATTATCCTATATTTAGAAGTGCAAGGGTCTCTGTGGCTGAGATCAAGGTGTTGGCAGGAATACATTTCTTCCTGAAAGCTCTAGGAGAGAATCTGTTTCCTTGCCTTTTCCAGCTTCTAGATGCTGCATATATTTCTTAGTTCATGATCCCCTTTCTCCATCTTCCAAGCCAGCAACACACAATCTCTCTAACCCTCTTTCTGTTCTTCACATTGTTTCTCTCACCACAGCCAGAAAATGTTCTCTAATTTTAAGAATCCATGTGATTATTTTGGACCAAACCAAATAACCCAGGATAATCCCTCTATCTCAAGGTCTTTACTTTAATCACATCAGTAGGATCACTTTTACCATGTAAGGTAACATATTCACCCATTTTGGGGGATTATGATGTGGGAATCTTTGGAAAGCTTTTATTCTACCCACTACAACTGAATTGCTTAACACACCAATTTGTACTTATGAGGCACATCATAATATTCAGAAGAAGTAAATTTTGATACAATAAACAAGTTGCTAGGAATGCATTAAAAAATCTATTTTTTTTCAGAGGAAGCAAATCACCATATTATGTTCATTTTGACATTTCTCTAAGAATTCCTAAATAGAACACACTACTCCAGGCACCTCAATGGTTCAAATTATTATCTCTAATCTATCTTAATTATTATCTCTTATCTATCTGATGCATGCTTTCCTAAACTTCTAATTTATGCTTAGTTTCAGATTTTATCCTGATGGGAATTTTCATGAAATACACTAAAACATATACAAATTATTTTTGTCTTATAATTATTCTAGTGACTGATTTCTTATTCTTTCTTGAGATGATAAAAAAAGTCAATTAAAAAATGAATATGGTTAGTTTAGATTTATAGACATAGCTTTCCTAGAGAATTTTAACAACAATATTCCTTGCTAAAGATGCTTTCTAGGGTTAGAGTTAAAAAAAAAAAACTATAAGGAACAAATATTTTCAAATCTTTTCAACTTGGCACAGAAAAGTAGCCAGTTAGGACAGGCAAAGAGGTACTACCATGGGCTTTTGTTTCAAAGAAAAGATCTGTGAAGAGAGGACAGAGAGAATTCAATTAGGACAAGGACAGTTCTGAAATGAGCTCTTAACCTGGAAGAAATGCTATTACCCAGCTTTGGAAGAGCTGCATAGATCTAGCTAGCTGAGAACATTCAAGAGCTATTTTAATAACTTATCACCCACATGCACGCTAATAAAAATGCCATTGAGAATTTGTTTTACTATATGGATTCGAGAGCCTGAAATTGGGACACGGGGTTCATCACACTCGGAGTATCCTTTGCCATATTTCCCCTAATTTGTCTAATCCAGCACCCAGACTCCTAAGCAACCTGAAAAAATGTTGACATGATCATACTTCATTTTTCTGTATAGACATCGTAAGTTTTTAAACAGAATAAATTCAGTTGTTAAGCAGGAAAATTAGTTCATTAAAAACGAATAAGCCTTTTAACTATATAAACAATTTAACATGCATAGTATCTGAACTTCAAACAGCTGTTTCAAATTTTCTAAGAACATACAGAATTTACACATATGGAAATTGGCACTAGTTCACATGTTACCAGATAGAGAGATCACAGAAGGACCTTTAATGAAAACCTGCAAAATATAGGATTCCTTAGTCAAGTGGTTTGGTCAGTCCCTCATGTCCTTTGGAGTAAGAATGTATGGAATGGAGGGGTGATACAGAGGAGACAAAAGATAGCTGCCTAACAGAGGAGATTCAGGAGAAATTTGTACTAGAAAGATTCTAGAGGAATATCCTATGAAGAGAATGAAGGCTATCTTCACTTACTATTTCCAAAAGGTTTACAAGGAACACCCTTCTTAATTCTGAGCTGATTATCACTAAAGAATAAGCCTGATTGGTGAGATTGACACACATTACCTAGCAGAATCTGGCTTTCTGAAATTTTTGTAACTGAGTTAGGTATATTAATAAATATTTTCAAATATCTCTCCCCTCCCCCCCAAGCTATTGACACTACTACCAGGATATTTATCCATCATCAAAAAAACCAGAATAGAAGAGGCAACCACCAAAGATCAGGTACAACAGTGTGTTCAGAGTAGATGGGGGAAAAGGAGGTCAGCTTTGAAATGAATTTCATGATAAATTTGGTCTGGTGCAGAACAGTTTTGATGTAGGAAACACTGTAGCCCAAAGTTTACCTTCAGGATGATGCTCTGTCCCTACATCACCTTGGGAGTCCTGGGGCCATAATATCCCCCTCCTATAAGCTTTCACTCTTCTCCCCTTCTTTTCCAACTCATCCTTATTTCTACATTCTTCTATTTATCCCTCTTCAAATCTGGAAAGGCCCTATAGTCTCCTTTACATTTCCCCATGCGTTTGTCATCTCAAAGTGGAGGATGCTAGACTTGGATTAATATAAGGGCCAGAGGTTAGGCAATTCTACCTTATTCTGTGGCCCACCAACAGTGATAGTATCTTTATTTTCTCCTCAAATTGTATTCCCCTTAGTGTAAATGTAACAAATGGTGGACTTAAACAACAACTACACATCATACATATACATATGTGTGTGTATATATATAATTTTTTATATCCTGAAATATATTCCAGTAATATTCAATGCCTATTTGGCTTTCCATTATATTTATCCATTATAATACAGATCACAATACTCTAAAATCTTACATTTACAACATTTTAAAAACTTCCACCAGTTTGGAGTTCAACACTGCTAAATTAACTAGCCTATATTCCCAGGTAAAGGAACTTTCCCATCCAAAAAATAGTCATAACCTTATTATTTAGGATGCTGTGTGGGTTTGCCATGTCAGAAGCACTCTTTGGGATCAGAGTTAGGTCACGTGGTATACAAAAGAAGCCTTTAGACCAGGTATTTCCAAGCCTGGTTCTCCAAGTCTCAGGTGCTACAAGACAGTAGTGAATAACTAGGACAAAGTTTGAATATTTTTAAATAATAATATTTTTAAATATTTAAACTCTTTAAAAACTTAAGCAGAAATATACATTTTCCTACATAAAGGCAACAGGAGCTAAGTAAAGTGCTAATTATTCTTGGCTTTGTTAATACTATCTCATGCGGTTTAAAATTTCTGACTGGCATTTATAATAAATAAAGTAGTTTTTTTTTTTTAAATTGCTTAGTTTGAGGTAGACAAAAATCTTTCAAGTACTATAAAGCCTATGATGACAATGTAACAAGAAGTTTGTGCATACTGAAAGGCAGTAATTAGGAGTCTCTAACTTTGGTACATTTCTAGAATAAACATTCACTTTGATTCTGCATTTAAATAAATTCCTTTGTAAAAATGTGGTTGGTTTAGACATTTTCCTTGGCCTCTTGCAACAGGAATGATGATGGTGTTTAGCCACCTGGTGCAGGAGAGATAACATGAGGACTGGTGCTCAAGAAAATGGATGTGGAAATAGAAAGCCCTAAAAGTTTGCTCAGAATAAAAACAGAGAATTCATCAAGCCCTGGTAGCCATGTTCATTTTGTGTCTGAAACTCAAATGATTTCAGAAGAGATCACGGCATGTCCTTGAAAGAGAAAAATTATCAATAAAATAAACCTAATAAAGTATAAATATTATTCTGAAAGGGCATTTGTTTGAATTTTATTCTGGATCCTAAAAGCAGGGTGACTGGAATCTTAATTTCAGATCCATCACTTACCAGTGGTGTAGTTTTGGGAAAGTTACCAAATCTATTAGGCTAGTCCACTTATAAACTGTAGGTAATAACATACAATTCATAAAGTTCTGCTGAGTTTTATGTGCATTTTTACACATATTACATACTCCAGAAGAGTTTCTATTAATGCTATACTACTATTATTATTTTCTGGAAGGCCTTGGGCAAGTTACTGAACTTTCCTCTATTTTTTTTTGTTGTTGTTGTTGTTGCTTAGCAAGACAAATTTTACTTTTTGCAAAAAAGGTTAACTTTCCTTTTCTAAATGTAAAAGGTATGTTTCGACTAGATGATCTACCAGACACAATCACTGAGATGTTTTTAAAGTGATTAGGGTTTTAAAATATTTAATAAATGAGAACATGGTGAAATTTATGCCCAATGGAGATTGGGTTTACAAAACTGAGAACTTACAATTCTGGGTGCCCTGAGATTTGTCTTTTCATGACTAATGTGTTTATGTACCTTGCATCTCATGATTACCAATTTGTACTTTTTAAATAAGTGAGACATCTATATTGTTTTCTTGGTTTTAAAATGCCAATTTGGGCCAGCAAATCCTTTCCACTTTACCCTTTCAAAGTGGTCATATGCTTTTGTATATGTTTTCTTCCCTTTCTCCTCTCTCTTCACTCCCCTCGCCCCTCCTCTCTTTCTTCAAAATCAGGACCTGGAAAGCCTAGCTATAAGAGGGTTGTGAAACAAAGGTTGGTAATTGCTAGGTCAAAATGATCTAGTTCCTAGGTAGAAACTGTGATAAATGCTAGCACAGCCAGAACAGGGACTGATTTATTTGTTTTGGATCAAATAAAAATAATTCAATAGTGAGTCAATGTTGCTCTCTCTCTTTAACAAGACCAGCATATATTTTCCTATTTAGTTCCGTGACCTGGAAGCATTTTTATGGCATCCATACAAAAGACTCTAACAAGCCAGGGACTCATACACAGGGTACTCATCAATCCTTCTTTTGCTATCTGAGTGTTAGGTTCCAAAACCTCTCCAGCAGAATAAAAAGTAAAATAAGTTGCCAGGTTTAAAATTAATACCTAGTTGCCATGCTGAGTAATTGTGACTGTGTTGGAAATTCTGATACAGTAGTAATGAGTAGCCTGATCTATAATGTGTAATGTAATAACTAAAATCTTACATTAGATTCTTTCAGCAGGCTAGTCTTCTATATGCCCATGATACATAAAAGTCATCAGGTTACCAAACCAGAATACTAAAGTCACACACACACACACACACACACACACACACACACA
>PVLC010018641.1:0-31837 GCA_004027655.1 Graphiurus murinus
CTGTTTCCCCCTGCGTGGGTAGCCTGCCCTCCACTCCCTTCGTAGATAGTTCACTCCTTAATAAAATGAATACTTGTTGATAAAGTCATACGCATCAGGTAGTATATTCTGTCTTTGGGTTTATTCCTGAATGGTATTAGAAAAGTCCTATCCCAAATGGAGTTTACATTCTACTCATAATACATAAGGTGTTACATAGTGTATAGCAAATAGTAAATAGTAAATAGATAAATAAAATGGAATGGAGCTGGGGAGAAGGTTATAATTTTAAATGAAAAGATTAGGACCGAGTCAATGAAAAGGTGACATTTGTGTCAAGTCTCCAAAGAGGTTGGGGGAATGAGCAGCTCAGATATTGGGACTCTGTACCAAAAATCTTGTTCTTATTATTCTTGAAACTCAAAAACATACATGCCTATTTATTGTTTTACCCTATGTTTGTTCTTTATTGACTTATTTGACCTATAGGTTTAGGTTCTCCCCACCACTGAGCTGTGGAAAGTTTACTATTAAAATTGCTGAAGGGCTGGAATTGTAACTCAGTGTTAGAATGCTTGCCTAGCATGTATGAGACACTGGGTTTTGTCCCAGCCCTGCTTCCCCCACCAAAAAAAAAAAAAAAAATTATTTGAATATAGCATTTGTTATTGTAATTTCTTCTCCAAGGGCACTTAGAATTCTAAAATTGAAGCAAAATGAGGTTGAGTTCTCCTTCCAAATTATGAATTCACTAAAAATATAGATGCAATTTTAGAAGCAAGAGGTCTTAGGTTTTGACAAGTTCTAGTTACATACTCGTCAACTACAAGTACTAGTTAATAAGTACTTGTTGAATGGTGGAATTAGTATATAGGTTTGCCCTCCATTCTCTTTACCCCTTATCTTTCATATTTTTTGCTTTGTTTACATCAGTGAATTTCTTCTATATTTTTGGAATACTAATTATGTTCCTCCCTCTAATCACTGATTTTCAGTTTTTAATTCTGCTTTTTATAAACTGCCTTCAGTGTGAATTTTAATTGATCTTTAGCAATTTAAAAAATTTTGCATATTCCCTTATTTCTTCCAACTACTTTATAATATCTTATTCGTCTTAACTTGTTTTCTCCTTATGGTCCATTTTCTGTCTCACAGAGCATAATCCTTTGTAATGACACTAAACAATTATTTTCAAAATTACATTTTTAATCCCATTTAAAATATCTTTATTGCTGTATTCTTATATAGTGTGCTTAGAGGAAGCTTTTGCTTATTGTATAGATTTTAAGTAAAATATATAAAAGCCTATCTGGAAGATGGATATCAAAGCATGACACTCGAGATACTGACCATCAGAGGAGCACACTCCCATGGTCTTCTATCCCTGCAGTCTGCTTCCTGTCTGACTCCCACCTGACTTGGAGGAGGCCTCCACTAGATATTATTGTTTGTTTATTTGCTTTTGTTGTATTAAAAATTGTTTAAAGATGATAGATTTTAAATTAACCTACCCACTTTCTAATAGTAAATTCAATGTTATCTTAAGAGCTCTAAAACCAAATTGACATCATTCTGTTACCATAACTTCTTAAAGGCTCAAAAATGTTCAGGAGAACATCTGTACTATATAGAGGGAATAAGCTTATAGATTTCTTAAGTTTTGTAGATTATGTCAGTAATGAGATTGTGTGTGTGTGTGTGTGTGTGTGTGTGTGTGTGTGTTTTACTGGGGATCGAACCCAGGACTTCCTTTGTACTAGGCAAATGCTCTACCACTAAGCTACATCCCCAGGTCTTTTTCTAGTTTTTGTTTTTGAGACAGTCTCACTAAATTGTCTGGGCTGACCTTCAACTTGCAATTCTCCTGCCTCAGCAACTTGAGTAGCTGGGACTACAGACAGTGTCACTGCACCTGACAATTAGGAATGCTGTAAAAATCTATTTTAAAGTTGTGCGTAGTGGTGCATGCCTGAATTCCCAGTACTTGGGAGGTTAAGACAGGATAGCAGGTTCGCTGCCAGTGCATTGTAACTTAGCGAGACTCTTTCAAAATAAAAAATTAAAAAGCCTGGTGGTATAGCTCAGTGGTAGAACACCCCTGGGGTCAATCCCCAGTATTGTGAAAAACAAAAAACAAAAAATAAAACAAAACAAAAAACAAACAATAATAACTACAACAAAAACAAAAGCAAAAGCCCAAAAATATTTTAAGTGAAGTTTTTATATTAAGAGATTGTATTATTCAAGAAGTCAAAAAAGTTTTTAGTAAATAATGTACTCTTCATGTACTATTAAATTATAAAACTTGAGTTTTGCTAAGTCATAAAATTAGAACTCAACTGAATAAGCATCTATTTAAAAAAAAAAGATTGTGAATAATTAAAAAATCATCCTCAGCCAGACATAGTGGCACACACTTGTAATCTCAGTACTGGGTAATCTGAGACAGGATGATCACAGGTTTACTGCCAGCTTCAGCAATTTAGCAGCTCCTCAGCAACTTAGTGAGACCCTGTTTCAAAATAAAACAGTAAAAGAGGGCTGGGGTGTAGTTCAGAAGTAGAATGCCTTCAGTTCCCAGTATCACACATACACACACACACACACACACACACACACACACACACACACACACACAGTAGTCCTCAAATGTTGGTCTTTTATAAATTGATTCTACATCAAAATGATTCACACACACACACACACACACACACACACACACATAGACACACACACACACACACACCTAACACACAAAGGAGATGATTGATGATGATGATATGGTACATTAATTTATTAAATACCTAGTATGAAGAGAAAAGAATGAAGACTGGTACATCATACTCTTTCCCATACAGAATTAAGTATCTGCTATATTTATTCTTGAACTAAATTACTATCTCTTTCATTATTATTACAAAAACCTAGGACTTAAATTCTGAACTTAAGATACATATTTTTACATGGATGTATACTGACTTTTTATGGATTTGAAATAAAAATGAAAACAGTTAATTAGACTATCTCACTGACAAGATATGTATAGAAATAAAGATATATTGTGGTGTTGGAATGAAATGCAGTCAAGATTAATACTGAATTTGAGCTGAAGTATATTACAAAATGATTCAATAATGCTGATTAGGCTGTGAGTGAATAATAATGTTGTTCTGGCTACAGAATATTATGACATTTTGAAAATCATTTTTGAACTGAAAGGAAAAATTAAAAATGATAAGAAAGACTACAAAGTCTAATATTTATGATAGTCTTACAGTATTTCAACATGTGGTATGATTACTTTTACCAGCTTATTTTTATAAAGCTTTTATATTTATAAGGATAATTTCAGCATGATGAAGGTCATTTTAAAATACTATCTAGGCCAGGAATTTTATTAGCTATGATTTTTCACAAGGAATTTTGTCTCTTGAGCATTGGTTTTACCTGTAAAGTGGTAAAAAATAATACCTTTTCAAAGGATGGTCTTTCGGATGTGGTGAGAGAGGGTGCATGAGAACAGCACAGCACAGGCCATGACACATCGGAGATCCCAGTGAATGTCAGCAAACACTTAATCCAGAAGTACAGGTGCCTGAGAGATCAGGAAAGAATTAATGGTTAAGGGCTTCAGTTTCACTGAAAAGTGCCAGTTTTTGCTAAAAATCTAATCAAACATATTTATGATCAAGTTGTTTCTGATATTATCTCATTTGATTTTTTGTTAATCACACAGATGTTTATTTTCCTCCATTATTCACTTATGTAAAAATTCTTTATTTCCTGACCACCTAGCAGATATTTCATATTGCAATCATTGTAATGTGGAGACATGGTCAAATGAGTAAGAATGAAACGGGAAGCCATCCACTACATTCTTGTGATAAGTTTTCTGCTGAATTTCTCATCAGATGGTAGCTCTGATTTAATCTGCCCCAAGTTTAGTGTCAGTTGCTAGGCAAGGTGCTATTTACATTGCATCCAACTGTAGAAAGGCAGTATTATCTACATTTTCTTATTGAAAAATGCAAGATAGAAAGAGTTAAGGCGTTTATTCAAGTTCATACACTATAATGTAGTGGTGCTGGTGCTAAAAATTAGGTTGATGTGACTTGAAACCATGTTCCAAAATGGAAAATGTGTTTGACATGTTCTTAAACATTTTATTTATTTTTATTTTTATTTCTGTGTTAATGTACTTTTGTTGGTGCACTGAAATTATACATAATGAGTTTCAGAGTAATGAAGAAGTATATTCACACAATAGTTGGTGTGTTTCCTTCTGGATCCCACACATTAAACATATATAATGTATAATGCGAAGTATTTACACATTATCAAAAATTTCCATTATTCTATCATTTCAGTTGCTCTGTATTTCAATATAGAATTCTAGGGAGTCTCTAAACTACAAATGGATTGCGTTCCAAAAGTTCATTTCTAAATCTGATGTTAGAATGGAAATCAATGCCAATCTCAGTATCTTATATGAGAAAGGGAGGACATGGAGAAAGAGCTGGGGGGAAGCTCACCAAGTGCTGTGTCCATGTATATCTCTATCACTCTGAACTTCATTATGATGTGAGACTATAATGCACCAATAAGGTATGTTAAAATACAATTTAAAATTAAACTCTAAATTGACAAGCATCAAATACAGTTAGAAGAAAATAAGGAGAGTAAGATGTATAAAACTCCAAGTGGCCTTCTTCTTTTTTTTTTTTTTAATTGGGGCACTGTAATCACACATCTTTGTTAGGTACAAGCTAGTATAGGTAAAGACATACATCCAACATTTCTCATTTAACCCTTCCCCAATTCCCGCCCCACTCCCTCCTCCTCCCTCCTTCTCAAGGTCAGTTTAGTGATTGATGTGTTCATAAAAGTACATCAGGCTCATTAGCGTGTCCCCCCTCCCCCCATCATCTTCTGTTAAGTCAGATTCTTTGTTCACCTAAGGATTCTCTTTCTTCACCTGGAGTCCCTCTTATGTCCCATTTTCTCCGTAGCTTCCACATATTAGGGAGAGCATTTGATTCATAACTTTTTGTGACTGACTAATCTCACTTAACATAATATTTTCCAGTTCCATCCATTTCCTTGCAAATAACATGATTTTGTTCTTCTTTATGGCTGAGTAAAATTCCATTGTGTACATATCCCATAGTTTTGTAATCCATTCATCTGTTGATGGACATCTTGGCTGCTTCCATAGTTTGGCAACTGTAAACTGTGCAGCTATAAACATAGATACACATGCATTGGTCTGATAGTTTGGTTTCTGTTCTTTTGGGTAGATACCCAGAAGTGGTATTGCTGGATCATATGATAGGTTCATTCCCATTCATCTGAGGATCCTCCACATTGTTTTCCAAAGTGGTTGCACTAATTTGCAATCCCACCAGCAATGTATTAGGGTTCCCACTTCTCCACACCTCACCAGCATTTGTTGTTGTGTTCTTGATGATTGCCATTCTGATTGGAGTTAGGTGAAATCTCAAGGTAGTTTTGATTTGCATCTCTCTGATTGCTAATGATGTAGAACATTTCCTCATACATTTATTGGCCATTTGTATTTCTTCTTTTGTGAAGTGTCTATTTAGTTGCTTTGCCCATTTTTTGATTGGATTATTTGTTTTCTTAGCTGTGAGTTTCTTGAGTTCTCTATCAGAAGAGTAGTTTACAAAAATTTTCCCCCACTCTGTGGGCTCTCTGTTGAGGTTCTTGATAGTTTCCTTTGCTGCACAGAAGCTCTTTAGTTTAATGCAATACCATGTATTGATCTTCCTTTGAGTTGCTTGTACTTTGGGGGTCTTGTTGAGAAAGTTTTTACCTGTGCCTATGTATTGAAGTGTTGGGCCTATGCCTTCTTCAAGTAGCTGCAAGGTCTCTGGCCTGACTTCCAGGTCTTTGATTCACCTGTTTCTGAATCTTCTATTCTGCTCCACTGGTCTGTGTGTCTGTTTTTGTGCCAATACCATGCTGTTTTTATTACTGTGGCTTTGTAGTAAAGTTTGAAGTCAGGTATTGTGATACCTCCTGCATGGTTCTTGTTGCTAAGAACTACTTTGGCTATCCTGGGCTTTTTGTTGTTCCAAATGAATTTAAGGACTGATTTTTCTATGTCTGTGAGGAGTGACCTTGGTAATTTCATGGGTATTGCATTGAATCTGTAGATTACTTTGGGAAGAATGGCCATTTTGATGATTTTATTCTGCCTATCAAAGAGCATGGTAGATTTTTCTATCTTCTAAGGTCTTCGTCAATTTCTTTTTTCAGCTTTTTGTACTTTTCCTTATAGAGGTCTTTTACCTCTTTGGTTAGGTTTATTCATAAGTATTTTAATTTTGGGGGTGCTATTGTGAGTGGAATTGTTTTCTGGATTTCTTTTTCAGTGATTTTATGGTTAGCATACAGGAAAGCTTCTGATTTTCCAAGTGGCCTTCTTAGTACTTTGGAAGACAACAAATGAGATCCTGAGAGAAGGAACAACTTTCTCAAGAAACCCATGCATCAGCTGGAATGTGATGGGGAAGTGAAAAATTACAATATCCAGGAGTGTGTGCAAGAGTCGTATTTAAT
This sequence comes from Graphiurus murinus, assembly GCA_004027655.1. Classification (NCBI taxonomy): domain Eukaryota; kingdom Metazoa; phylum Chordata; class Mammalia; order Rodentia; family Gliridae; genus Graphiurus; species Graphiurus murinus. The sequence goes on from PVLC010018641.1 coordinate 6,562, forward strand.
AATTGATGAAAGAGAAACAAAAGAAACAAAAAACCCAGGGATGAATGTTCAGTAGTATTTTGTAGAAATCTTGACTAATCAGACTAAAGAGAGTGCTAAAAGGGAGTAGAGGAGTTAGGGGCATGATGATCTTTTTCAGTTTTGGTGAGGTGAACCATCCGCTGGGTTGGCAGGATTGCTGCAATGGTCTAAGTGGCTCAACAGGAGGGAAAACTTCAGAGGGAGTAGAACAACCCCAAGCTAAGAGAAAGAAGGCTTGGGAAGCTGAACTATTTTTTTCACTCATAAATAGAATGTTTTAAAGTCTTTTTAAATTTTCTTTTCTGTTTCAGAAAACATTTCAATAACACTTTGAAATGATTTTAAATTTGTCTTCATCTTTCTTCCTAATTAATTATTGAATGGTAGTTCAGGGATAATTTCAAAGGCAGAACATCATATGAATTGTAATTTGGTGTATAGGGACTAAAATATTGTGTTTTTACTTTGAATAAACTCTTGACATCTAGTTTTATGATACCTTTTTCATTAAAGGATTACGATTTGTCAAGATTTAAATTTTTGTTGTTGGTGGTGGTGGTACTGAAGATTGAACCCAAGAGTATTCCACCTCTGAGCTATGCCCTCAACTTGTTTATGTTTTATTTTCAAACAGGGTCTCACTAAGTTACTGAGAGTCTTGCTTAGTTGCTGAGGCTGGCCTCAAAATTGAAATCCTCCTGTCTCAGTCTCCAAAGTATGGGAATTATAGGTGTGGGTCACCACACCCTGTTTAGATTTAAAGTATTTTTAACATTGAACCAGACTCCTTTCAAATGATGGATTATAATGTGTAACATGAACATATTGTGAATGAATAACTAAATTAGTTTTAAGAATATGAATATATTATATACAAATTAAAGAGAACAATGATTAGATGTGTCAAATTTACATGAAGTGATTGCCAATGTAGAAAATATGCCTTTGGAAAGTTTTATATCTAGTGAATAATAAGCAGAATTACATAAAATAAATATAGGAAATTTAATAAGTTAAATGCAAAATGTTCTACTGTTTTTAAGTTATATCAACACAGAGAAGTATAGGACAATAGTTGCATCTATATTTCTTTTTTTTTTTTTTTTTTAGATTGACTATTTTTTTTTTTTTTCGATCTTTTTGGCACTGGAGATCGAACCCAGAGCATTACGCTTGCAGAGCAAGCGCTTTACCACTGAGCTACATCCCAGCCCCGCATCTATATTTCTTGATTCAAATACTAGTCTAGCTTCTTTCTACCCAGTGAGATTTTCATCAAACTATAAGGATGTAGTTAAGGTTTTTAGACACATGATTAAGAGATATTTAAATGGAATACAATTATATCCTAATAAATGTATTTTGTTTCAAGAATTACAAAGGTTCTGAGATTTGTTTTGTTCCTATTTGCAATCTGACAATTCATTCTTCCACTATTACATGGCTGCTGGGAGAAAAAGCAAAGTCCCTGGGTCAGAGAAAACAGACTTTACTACTAGGGGCATAGGAAGTAGCAAGAGCATCAGTACATGTGTGTTCCTCCCACCCCACCTCCCATGGACCACTGAGGCAATTTGATGGAGATAGAAAGAAGCCAGAGTAAAGTGGGTTTGTTTCATAGTTGAGAAACCCAGGGCCAACAGTCGAGCACTTTCTGAGCAAGTATCAAATACTGTAGCAAATGGCAAATAAACACTTCCTTTTTCCCAATGCAGACCAAGCACTAGGTTGTCATACTCTGGTGAACTTGACCTACTTAGTAGGTTATGTGATTAGTTAGAAAATTTGCTCAGTATCAGGAAACAGATAAGCTTTGATGTCTGGCATAAGCAGCAAGAATGTACAGCATGTTCAGATCCTTGGATCACTGCCTAGCTCTCCCAAAATCTTGCATTCTTAGTCGGACTCAAATTTTCATTTGAATATCCCACTCTGTGGGCCACTTGATTTTTCTTATCAAAAGAAATTGGATATATAGGGTTGATTTGTTTCATAGAGTAGTTAATTAAGACTACTGTCAACATTTTTATGACTCCACATAAAAAGATGGAACCAACCTTCACTACTGATCTCAACCATGTCCCCCAGTATCCCAGATTCAGTCCACTGAATACATCCTATAACATCAGAAAGATACGTGACATTATCTTTAAGTCTTTGCTTTACCCATGTTCCTGTTTAGAAGACTTAAACCAGATACACCAAGATATATTAGCAATAGTACAGGCTCTATCTTGGCCTCAAAGAGGGAAGTATAAGACAATACTGTATTCTATAACAGTCCTGGCCAGTGAGTTGAGGATGGCAAGAATGCTTTCTGTGTCCAAAAGCATCATTAATAACTTTAGCTAAAGGCATGGACACATTTCTTACTACTTTTTCTAATTGGATGGCTCCCATTGTATAGATAATCTCCCAAAGCATTCCAATAATGAGTCATAATATCTCCCATGAGTCTATTTCAGAAAAATCTCCACAGTCATTGAAGGTGACATGGTCAAGTGGTAGTGTCTTATTAAGCACTTGAAGGGCTTTTATATCCACTCCTTAAATACAGGTTACAGCAGGCTTGTAAAAAAGACAAGTTAATGCCTGGACTTCACAGATATAGTATACTTCTTGGGATATATGTGGTTCCCCTGGAAGGAAAACATTAATTGCAATTGCCATTCACTCCAAGTATGATCCACATCAGTTAAGGGAGGCTGTCAAGTACTGACAATGCCTCTAAGCAGCTTCCCAGCCAGCTGGTAAACCTTAATGCCCTCAATTTAGTTAAGTCGCTGTCTTTGAAGGAACTACCTAAAAACTGTCAGTCTTACAAAAAATATTTATTTACATACCACCTACCAGGTGTCATCCATCCATTTTAGGGGATTTCCTAGTGATACAGATGGAATGGCAATGGAGGGCATTAACAGTGGTGACAGGGATTTTGTGTAGGAGCTACAGGAGCTAGAGATGCCTCTTAATAGCTCTGATTGACTGTATTATAAAGTTATAGAGACTGGTAATCAAGTCCTGGTTACCACCATTTGGTGGAAGATTGAATTAAAGGCCTAGGAGTCATTTAAATTTAAGCAACTTGCCCTTTGGCGAGCAGCACTTGGATGTTTTCTTTGCGAGGAAGGTTCCAGGGGTGACTCTCATTGATGAAGGGTCATTAATGTCACTCCTTGCTCTAGCTTTTCTGGGTTCTAAGGTATTCCCTCACTTCCTGGGTATTGGAATTGTCCCTTTCCCCCTTGCTCCCACAAGAGCAGTGTGCCCATTCTAGTAACTATAAATTCACCTTTTCCCAACGATCATTTACATGCACCCAGACCTTTCATGTGGGGAGTCAAATGTAAGAGGGATAATTTTAAAAATTCATCAAGATGTATCATATCCCCCACCTTGCCCCATGTGGACTTCTGTCATGGACTAAGAGAACAGTGTGTTCAGCCCAATGATCATTATCTTTATGAACTGAAGATGGAAACAATCCAATGGGAGAATTCAGGTGAGTGAACAAAAATTAAATTTGAATTCCTTAGGCCACCATTTGACCAGGTTGGTCAAAGTTGTTGTTAGTTTTAAAAACCTTTTGTATTGTGGATAAAAATGTTAAAGTTAGATCCAAATTTCAAAGTGAGATTATATAACTCCTCAGCCCTTTCATCCTGCTAATTACTCAGGAGATGATCAAGAAATGATGAGCTAATGTGGAAACTGCCTTATTCATGGACTAAACTGCCTTTTCTATGGTCTGTGTGTCAGGAGAAGAAGTGAGGGACGTGGAGTCACATGTCTTTTACAGTATTTTTTAAAAGACTGTGACACTTCTTAGTGATACCAGAATTTAGAGTGAAAAGGGGCATTGACATCTTGAATGCTGGCACACTGCTGGGTGACCTCTGAGACAAAAGTTGTACCGTTGTTAGATAGTAAATAGTCTGCAAAGTTGAACACACAACACAGTTTAGTTTCATGGGCTACAATGGAGTAGCTGGGGTTTGAGGATTAGACTGGAATAATGACAGTTTCATATTCCTACTTGTGAGCTCATTTCCTCATATATAATAAGCTCAGGCAGCTTTAGGTAGTCCAGACCAACAATGGAGACCTTACCACATAGCAGAGGAGGGACAGAAAGAAAATCCTGCAAGTTCTGATCAACCGTCCAATTCTTTCTCCAGATCTCACCATCCAGGTGGGTGAGACCTGATGAAAGGGATTTTCTCATTGCATCTGAGAGACTATGATATTAGATTAGAAGCAGAGAGGGATAAATGATCTTACCTGCAAGAATGCTCTAAAAATGACTAGGCCTCATGGTTAGCTAATAAAATGAGATAATCAGGTTAATTGTAAATCAAGAGCTAAAGTGAAATGTCTATAACAGCAATTATTGAAAACACTCAAACATTCATACAAGGCAGAAGATAAGTCATATGGGATTGAAAAAAGAGTAGTCAGGTTTTTGTTTTAGCTTCTACCACAAGAAGCCTGGGCCTGAGGTTTTCCTCTACTCATCAGATTTCTACTGAAAACAGAGAGGACAGCTATATCTGTTTTTTTTTTTTTTTAACTATGAGCTGAAACTTAAAACAATGTCAAATATCTAGTCTACAGAATAACAACATACTTTACAGAGTGATGTTTTATCCACAGTGATTTTTTGGGAAGACTTACTGCTCAAAAAGCCAATACCATGTAAGTCATTTATACAGGTTTTTATGTCTGTGAATGAAGGCTCATAAAGAAATAATCTATTTTACACATTGGATAGAAAATTCCACATCATAAAACATACACATATATATTATGCATGTATGTCTGCATCTGCATGTGTGTATAGCTATAGAATATAGATATGTAAAATAAATGTATATATATATACACACACACATACATATTTACTATTTATATCTATATTTTATTTTACTTACTTTTTACCAAACTTATTTCATTATAACATATTTGGAGCACTTATATAGGCAGTGCATTAACTATGGTTTAAAGGTGATTGAGACCATTAAGATCAAGAAGTAAGTAAAACATGCAAGACAAGGACACATTAATAGTCATATGGCACTATCTGGGCATGTGGCACACTGCTGTAACCCCAGTAGTTGGGAGACTAAGGCAGCAGGATCACAAGCTCTAAGTTGGAGGCCAGCATGGTAACTTAGCGAGCTTTGTTTCAAAAAAAAAAAATGGGGGGGCTCAGTGGTAGAATGTCCCTCAGTTCAATCCCCAGTACCCCCCCACTACACACAAATCATGTGGCAATGGATAAAATATCATAAGAGTCAACTATTAAAGCAAACTGTGAAAATTAAGGGATCTAATACTCATACAAATAGAGAAGTTAATAAAAGTAGAAGGCTCAAAAACAGATTCTGCATCTCATTAGCCTCACATTTCAAGTCAACTTTGATTTAAAATAAATTATTAATTGGTACCATAACAATTGATTTTCTATTTAATAAAAGCATTTTAAAATATACCATACTAAAAATTCCCATGAATTTAAATGTAAAATTAAGCCCAAATTAAGTTGCTGGAAAAACTAAGTTGAATTCAGTGTAGCTATTTATTAGAAAAGTAAAAAGAAACTATAGTAGATAAACACCATGATCTCAACACATAACCTTTCCTGGTAAATCCTTTGGTCTCAAGGTCTTACTAAAACTTTGCTAGAATAAAGACATTCTCTATTTGCCTTGGTTCATGGGTCGTCCTTTCACTATTCTAAGTCAACGGTTATTTTAAAGCATGAGGTTGTGATTTCTTGTGATATGTCTTGTATTCTATCATCCAAAGCAAAAATAGAAAGGTTAGATTTGTTCCTGTGTGGGATAAAAACCTGGACCACTCTCTCCCTCTTTATGTATTTGTTACACTTATTGTACAATTAGTATGTACTTAGCACCACTCCAGGGAAAGGTCAGGGTATATTCATTCAGAATCTTGTGGGGGATATGTGTGGCTTGTGAACAACCTCCCACACACTTCTAAATCTTCCAGAATTTAAGGTCAGAAGAGGACGAGGAGACTTGGTGGATATCAAATGACAGGTGATGTTAAATATGATAGAGATAGGAGAGCACTTGGCACAGACTGGTTCATACACTCTTGGAGTCTCTTCCAACGAAGTATTCCTCAGGAAAAATTGGTGTTTTGGAGGCCAGTTTTTAACTTTATTCTACCTCTCTCTATCACTTCTTTGTAGAGAGGCAGCTTTGTCCCACTTCATCTACTACCAGCTCCATGAGCCCCCCTTGGCACACCGTTGTTCTTTCCCTACTCTCATGGCTTGCTCTAGAAAGCCTTCAGTGTTCAGAAACTTCCACATAAGAAGTAAATGTCCTTGTGTTTTTTGGCCATCTAGTGAAATGGGTGGGGGAAGAAAAGTTGCAAGTATATAGCAAAAACTAGTAGAATTTTGTTTAATTCTTCCATACATAATAAGCCTGGAAGGAAGGGTCTGGCCCTTGTTGCTTGGGGTTCTCTTTAAAATAAGAAAATATTTAAAGCCTTTATGTTTTCTCAGTTTTATATTGTTGGGCAAATGAAAAAGTCCCTCTCAACATATTCACCTACTACATAGTGACAGCCTATCACAGTTCCTTGAGAGGACTGAATGGTACAAAATACTTGGGATAGACTTGAAATATTTATGACCTACTTTAAGAGCATTACAAAAAATAATTGAGTGACATATACTTAATTCCTTTAATAAATGCTTATTGAATGATTATTATACAAAAACATAAATGTGATTTCCCTGAATGAGAAGAATCAATATTATAAGTATAAAACTGTACAAATTAATCTCTAAAATTAGTACAATCTAATTAAATCCTGGTAGAACCAAATAAGCACTTCTATAATCAAGGAAATCTCACAATCTAACTTATTATGGTCATGGTATGCGGGGCACATAATATAACTATATTTTAAATGAAAAAGAAGAGTTAGTACAAAATTATATGTATGAACACGCACGCACACATATGTCATGCCTCATTTCAATTTTGAAACAACCTTAAAATCAGTATGAAAACCTTTCTAGTATATCATTGATAATTCACAATGGTTGTATTATGAATTCTGCAGACTTTTGCATTCTATGAAGAAGAAAAATAACTGGGCATGGTGGTACTTGCCTGTAATCCTAGTACTTGAGAGGCTGAGACTGGAAGTTGTAGATTTGAGGCCAGGTTCAGCAAATTAGTGAAACCCTAAGCAACTTATTGAGACCATGATTTGAAATAAAAACAAAAAGGGCTGGGAATGTAACTTGGAGGTAGAATGGGTTCAATCCTCAACATCAAAAAGAAATAAATACATAAAAAGATGACAAATTAGATTCTTTCTAAAGCTGTCCAATATTACTTTTAGGGCATTGATTTCATTGTATGTAGGACAGTGATTTTGATCTCCAAAATAACCCCCTCCTATTTTTTCTTCCTTTTTTTTTTCCTACTTGTTATTGAACCCTGGACACTCTACATCCAAGCTACATCCCCAGAACCATTTTAATTTTGTTTTGAAACAGGGTCCCATTAGGTTGCTAAAAGTCTTGCTAGGTTGCTCAGGCTAGCAGTCCTTCTGTCTTAGCCTCCCAAGTACTGGTATTATAGATGTAGGCCACCACACCTGGCCACCCTCTTCTTTTAACCTAAAGAATTAAAAAACATATCTGGAGATCTTTCTGGACTCTCATTCATATAGACACAGTACCATAGGAGTTGATGTGAATTATTCAAAATTTATTTTGACTTATTTGATTCTTCTATAGCCAGGTGAAAAAATCTGAGAAGAGTTTGTGTATAATTTGTTCTGCCAGATCATGTCAATTTTTCTGTGAGTGAAACTGGAAAAAGTCAGCAGGAGCTTCATGATGGACATCATGTATAATAATCTTCCCGCTTACTTCCTGAGCACTTCCTGTGTGTCTCATATAGGCTAACACTTTACATTTAGTGTCTCCACAAATCTAGGCAGTATCCACAAGTATGTATTATTATCATCATTCCTGTTTATCTGGTGCAGGGACTGATGTGGGTAAGCCTAACTTATTGATGCAGCTTGCACAGCTAGTAAGCAGCTAGAATTCATACACCTAACTACTATGTTAGAGGACTACAGAGTTTCTTTTGTCTATTTATTGGTCTGCAGGGATAGTCCCAAGTTGTTTTTCTAATGTATTTGCCTTCATTAGTAACCAGCTTGCAGCCATGCCCCATTTTCTGCCTAGCACAACAGTCTTTTCCAAGTGCAAACCACAAGGAGCCCCCTGAAGCCTGCACTTGAAGAGGTGCTGACAGAAACCCACCATCCGGGCTCTTACCAAGATACAGCACATCTTGCGCAGACTGTTGACTTCTGCTGCTCAGATTTTCCATATTTCTCATCACACCTGGAGTCTTAGACCAGAGTGGCCATTCCAGTCTCTGATGCTTCCTATACTTTATTTTGCAGAAACTGCCTTATTAGAATCCAAACTGTAACTCTCTTTTTCCCTGCTTCTTATAACAGTTTTTGCCTACTTCATTGACTTCAGGGGAACATAAGTTTAGATCTATATGCTAATTTGCCACTTGTTAAGATAAATCTGTTACTTCTTAGGATGAGGTTTATAATTTGCTTAGAAAAATATGAAATACTAAATATTTGATCTTGATGTCATCCAAATAGCTGAATCAAATTTCATGTCTAGAGATTAAAATACATAATTCTTGTTATTGATCTTTCAAATTCAACCTTCTTGCCTAAGGACAAAATGTTCAGAGTGTAGGCGGATTTGAGTTACTGACTGATGATGTCAACGGGCATCTTCCTCACATATAAATAACAGTGCATTACGCTCCTCCTGAGTCAGAGGCAAATGCATTATCTCGATAATATTATGTCCCAAATTGGGTTTCCATGCCTCAGAAAAATAGTCACAACTTGGATCCCTTCCAGATGTGTAAATCAATCATCTGGTTGTGCTGTCAGCATATTTGCCATTATAGACAAATGTTACATCTCTCCTTAACTACACAGTGCCTGAGATTCTGGTCTCATCACCTGTTCTCCTATCCTGTTATTACTTCTTCAAAAAGTTTGTTAAGATTATTTATTTTTTAAATGTTTAACTGTCTGTTTTTAAAATCTAACTTTAGCAATTTTTTAACCTAGTTGTATGACTTTTGACATGATTCAGCTTTACTTCCAGGAGACAAATGAAGCATTAGAAATTATTAGTAGTGGGGATTGGGGAAGGGGTAACTGAGACCTGTGTGCATGTATGCCTCTACCAGTTTGTACCTCACAAAGACGTATGATTACAATGCACCAATAAAATTAAAAAAGAAATTATTAGTAAAACTTTAAAACAAAGTGTGTCTGATACAATGTATAAGTAGAATAATATTATAATCCCCAAAGCATTTGGGAGTAAATGAAGTATATTAAGGAAGGAAATCTCTCAATACACGAAGTTGATAAAAAAATTATTTCTACTCTCCTTTCAATCTTTTTCTAATTATCTCAGTAAAAATGCCTTCAAAGGCTTTCAGGTGAAAATTTGTAATCAATGGCTTTATGTGCTTTATTGTGAAACGTGCCTCTCGGGAACACTTTGTAATCATTAAATTCTAAGAATAAAATGGCACCAAAAGGATTACTTTTTGTAAGATAGGAAATTTAGCATATAATACTTTTAGAGCCAGAAAGCAATTTGAGAACAAATCACAGCTGTCAATAGCTAAGACAAGCAGGGCAGGGACCATGGCTTGCACAGAGGCAAGTGTCATGTGTGTATGGCCAGCTGCATATGCAAGAATAGCTGCTGGCTCTCACCAGAGTCAAGCACAGAGGAAAGTTGAGTTGCCTAATTTGATTTCTCTCTGATATAACTCTTTTCTTTACAGTCATACTTCTTATATCAAATATTTTTCTGTATCTTTGTTTTCTCCTTAAGAAAAGATCTCCTCAACTTCATCAAATACTATATGCTTTGAATTTAACTCAGTCCTCAAAAGATAACCATGCATGTTACTAATTCAACTCTAGAGAATCCTTGGGAAATTAAAAAAAATATCAACAGCTAACTCTTCTCCCAGAGGTAGATTCTGCTAACTTTTGTTAAGTTCTTTATTTTGCCTCTGTTTTTAAGAAAAATCTGCATTAGACATTAATATTGATTGTGCATTCAGCTTTCAGCAGTGTCCTTCTCTGTAATTTATTTATAGGTTTATCACAAACCGTGTTCACCAGAAAGAATCAATGTGTCAGAGAGATGGAAAATGCGATTTAACCCAGTACTGACCTTGTGTGTACTTACGCGTAGGCATCTATGAAGTGTTCATGCATTTTGATTAGAAAGCAAGCCTTTTCTTGTCTTTATACTTTGTATTTCCTTCCTTCCCTCTATGGCCTACATGCACATACTTTTTCCTAGTTCCCTGATTCAATTCTTAATATTCAGTGCCTTGTTCTCTGCCTGTCAGCAGCATTGGACTGTCAATTCCTGCTCTGCCTTAACAAGTTTGCACCCATTGCAAAGCCTGTACATTCTTCTTTCTTGGTGAGACCCCGTTGTATCTCCATGGCCTTTTTTTTTTCACTGTATTCCCACATCTGCTGGTCAGGGAAGTAGTTCTTGGCATCTAACATATAAATTCATGCCACACCGTACTGCTTTATTTTTTCATTTTTTGTTTCTGGGTGTTGAATCCAGGGGTGTCCTACCTTTGAGCTACACCCCCAGACCAATTTTATTTTTTATTTTGTAACAGGGTCTCTCTAAGTTACTGAAAGTCTTACTAAGTTTCTGAGGCTGGCCTTGATCCTGTGATTCTCCTGTCTTAGCTTCCCAAGTTCTGCTTCATTATTCTTCAGAGAACTGATCACAAAGTACATTTGCAAAACCAAAAATGAAATAATGAAGGAAATATTTATTTGAAATTCAGAATATTTATAGGGGAGTAAATTAACAAGATCAAATATTTTAAAACTCATATAAAAGTAGCTGTAGTAAGTGAGTAAAAATTGCTGAATACAATATAATGTGAAAGGGAGTCTTGATTGTTGGGACTAGATTAAAAACTTTAAAAAATTGTACATGAGGAAAAAATGGCTTCTACACTACAGTGTGGATGTTACAGACTTAAAAGAAAACAGTGCTATAGTGTAGTTTTGTTTTTGCCTTACTTTTATCTCTTCCTTTCATGAAACACACATTTTAGAATGTCTGCTGTGTCTCACACAATATAACATATGGATAAATAAAATCCCAAAGCTGCAGGAAGTCATTTTCTAGTTGGAATAAAGACAAAGTTCCAAATGCTATTAAAGATATGTGAACTGTTGAAAACAGAGACACTAACAATCGACTACAATACATGTTTCACATGATATTTAAGAAGCATAAATGATTATGTATTAATAGATTCTATCAGTAGTATTCTTTGAAACTTTTGGTAATAAAGTAGTGGATAGAAAATCCTGAATGTATCAGTAGATGTCATAGTAAATAACATTCACCATTAAGTGTTCAGTTCTGTAAGTCTTGGGAAAAATAAATTTCCTTGGAATGATGTTTCCATGCAAGTATTAATAATGATTATGTAGAAATGTTTAAACTGTAGTTCAGTGTTAGCTCTTCTATTTTCACTGTAATTTCTCATTAACATTTACTTTAGTCACTAATAACAGTTCCATATCTAAGAGATAGGGCCCTATATGTGCTAGTAAACAGTTTCAGACTTGGATTTTATTCTCCTACTAAGTCACTTGGTCCTGAGGCATTATGTCATAGCTCCCCAATCCTTAGTTATAAAACCGTTGTGAGGAAACAAGAGAATACCATAATCATTTTATTTCAATAATTGCATTCAAGAAACAATCTTTTTTCTTCCTCAGGATAATAAGAACCTATGTTTGGTCTTCTTCCCATTCATTTCATATTCCTGCTTCATTCTAATAATAACCTGCTGTCTGCAGCCCTAATTTTGATAAGCAGTCTCAAATCACTTTATCTCATCACAGTGTTGGATAAACACTTCTGATTTAAATTTCAATAATTCTACATTAGCAGCGCTGATATGAGCCTTAGATGTCTGATGGAAATTCTGCACAGGGATTCCTTAGTAATTATTGGTTTCATTGAGGTTTATGTTGGAGCTGTAGTCAGGTCTGTGCCAGAAATCCAAACCCCAGAGAGCAAGGCAGGCCAAGCTTGCATGATTGCTGCTGTTCACCTATGAAATATGTCATAAAAAATGAAATTAAAGTCCTCCAGTGAGTGATCAACCTGTCTACAAATCTCATAGAATTTTAGAATCATGGACATTTAAAGATGAGACAACTCTATTAGATTATCTATTCAACCTCCCACCATCTCTTTCTCATGGGAGACTGTTCTTTTAATGCCATTTTTGATTATTTTGTCTAACTATTAAAATGATTTGGTCTGTAAGATTTCTGAACTTCCCCCAGGAGAACTCTCTCTGCTCTAATAGATTTCAATGTTGGGAAGTGCTTCCTAATTGCAAAATGTTTTCCCCTCTTAATTTCATGCTGTTCTCTTATTTTAACCTTTATTTTTTATTTTTTTGGTACTAGAGATTGAACCCAGTGGCATTCTACCTTCGAGTTAACCCCCCAACTCTATTTTTTATTCTTGTCTCAGCCTCTCAAGTACTCAGATTACAAATGTTGCCACCATTCCTGGCTTATTTTAACCTTTATGTTATTGTTCTTTTGTTTTGATACAATCCACATCTCAAATAAGTACTAGATTTATCTCATTGAGATTAAAACATGGGAAACAAGAAAACTTATGAAAGGTAAAAATTTGGTCAACCCATTTTTTCTTCCATATGTCCCCTTTTTGATGCAAGAAATGTTAGAACAAATATTTCTTTGACAAGTAAACAAAAATTGAGTATGATGTTATCATACCATGGACTGCCTCCAGCCCCTCTAGGTTATGAGGAAACAATATATTCTTCCTCAATATCTGAAATCTTCCTGAGTTATGGATCTTGGTTAGAGTTAACTTTGGAACTATAAACTATTTTTTTGTCATGCAAATGGCTTTTGAATGAAATCAGATTAATTTTGTTTTAAATTGTACATAAGTGAGCTGTTTGTGTCCTATCATATGATCATTAATAGCATCTACTTTTCAATGCGGAGAACTAAAGAATTGAGAGAACACTATTATTATTTACCTTGATTTTGTAGTAATTCTGCATAAAACATTTTGGTACATGTTTTATATGCAATATTTCAATTATTTCTCAGAATTTCAAGTACTACTGTTGTCATCTTTTATGAATTGAGGGAACTGAAGCTTAGAGAAAGATGTACCAAAGTCATGTACCTAATAAAAATGTCTGATTTGAAATCCTTTTTTAATCACACTGCTATGCTGCCATTTTTTACTTATTTCTCAAGTTTTTTATACTTTTATTGGTGCAATGTAATTATATATCATGTTGAAATTCAAAGTAATACAAACATACATGCACACACTTAAGCTATTTTTTAAAGAATAAACTACCAATGTGTAAACCTTGAAGAAACAAAACTTTTTCTTCATTACTATGTGACTTTACAGAAGTTTCAAAACTTCTGAAAGTCTTAATTGTGGACAAGATTCAACTGTTAAATTTGACTTTTTGTCTGTTTTGTTAGAATCAGTAGTCTGCTAAATGAGATCCCATAGCACTTTTGCTTTAGTTGCTAAGAACATTTTTGTTTTTGTTAGTTTTTGTTTTTGTTTTAATTATCTTGTGAAATTCTCCTGCAGTCCTCAGTGTAAGCACAGAAACTTCCAGGCAACCTCTGCAGCAGCAAGCTCATTAAGTAACTATTTCATCAAACAGTATATAATGAGGGAAAAGTCGGAGAGAAGGCTGAGATGGACCCAAAACAGTTTCTAGCTGTGTAGCCAAAGAACAGTTAGGGAATGCAAACATTTTTGGAACTTTTGATTGTTAGAGTTTGTAAATAAACAAACATGTAGAGAGGACATTATAATGAGCTCCCAAATACCTATCTTCAGACTCAACCATTATCAGTGAAAAATAACCAATGCTTAACCTTTTTTTCCTATAGGATTAAATCAAATCCTTAGCATAATAACATTATACCACTAAATCCTATTCTTTTTCAAAATAAAGAGACTTTTTTTCTAACCATAATACCATTATCATAATCTAAAAAAATTAAGAACATTGGTGAATCACACTAGTGTGCATAATCAAAATGCACCAATAAAAATAAGCGCATCAAATATTGAATTCCTACTTAAATTTCCCAGATTGTCTAAAAATGTGTATTTATAGTTGGCACATTCAATCCAAATCCAAAGATGTGTGCTTTATCTTTGCTGCATATCTATTTTTAACTTTTAATTTAATATATTTTCAGAATTATTGAATCATTGTTAAAATAGTAAAGTTGTGTAATACTCTTCACTAAGCTTCTCATAGCATTAACATCTTACTTAATCATATAGTACAGTAATCAAAACTAAGAAATTAACAATGGTCACTCTATTATTAAACAGCCTATTGGTGAAATTCAGATTCCACTGGGTTTTTCCTTAATGTTTTTTAATGTGTGTGTTCCAGAATCCAATTCAAACTCCCTCCTTGAATCTGTAGTCCACTTTACCCTATAATGTCATTGAATTATTTCCAAATAATTGGAAAATAATTGGAACCAAATAATTGAAAACTTCAAATTTTTGGAAAAACCAAATAATCAGATGTTCTACATTCTGGGCTTATCTTACTGTTTCCTCACAGTGTCATTCAATATATACCTCAACTATGTTCTAAGAATTGTGTTATAGAGCAAATGGCTTGATTTAGATTATGTTCATCATCTTGATAAAAATAGTTCAAAGATGATGCTATATACTTAATAGTGTCATATCAGTAAACACATTTGCTTGTCTCATATTAATGATGAGGAAAGACTAGAGGATGTAGGAGGTTGTAGTCAGGTTGATTTTTTAATCAATTTTTCTCCTCATAGTTTTAGCATCTATTGACAATCATTGCCTGAGTTATTTATTTCATTTGGAGTTACACATTTGTCTAATTTTGTTATTTCTTTTAAAATTTATTATCTGGAATTACTCTTTAAAGAAAATTTTTACTTGGGAGACTGAGACAGGAGGATCAGAGGTTTGAAGCTAGACTCAGCAACCAAGTGAAGCTGTCAGCAACTTATCAAGACCCTGTTTCAAAAAAATTAAAAAAGAAAGAAAGAAAGAAAAAGGCTGGGGGCTGTAGCTCAGAAATAGAATACCCCTGTGTTCAATCCCCAGTACCAGAAAAAAAAATTCCCTTAACAACTAGAGTTACTTAGTTACACAAATATCATTATGAGCTCCTAAATTTTATTCGATCATTGCTTCTGTTAATTGAGCTCATCCTCCTTTTTCATGCTCAAATTCCTCATCTCTTATCAGTCCTGGCTGACTCAAGCTGGCTCTTGTGGCCTTTGCACAGGACCCATTAGACTCTGACAGTTTTCTTGTTTTTCAGCAGAAGTTATCAGAGTCTTATCTTACGTATTTCTTGCTCTGGATCTTTAATTAGTCAGCTCTTCAAAAAGTCCAAGTTATTTTTTATTTCTTTTGTAAAAATGATCTTGAAAGATCGTAACTTGGACAAGAGTCAAAACATGGACACTGTTGCCTTGAAGTAAACTATTCTTGTGAGCTGATTTCTAAGCAATAACTTGCAGAAAATAATTTATTGCAAAGGTTTAATAGGTTGGGAAATTTGTTTAAAATTATTTTCCCTGTATCCTGTCAAAGTGGAGCTATCTAAAAAAATCACTTTCTGAATAGCAATTTAGACTAAATTCTATTATCCTCTCCTTCCTTGGGATGGCTTTCTATTTTCAAGAAAGCACACCTTGCCTCAGAAACTAAAGTGATTGAATGGAAATGCTAGTACCAAGACCTTTCCAAAAGAGCAAAAGAGAGCATGCAAATTTTAAAAAGATCAGCATGCATCTGTCTGAAAGAAGAATTACGTCAAATAATTTAGTCGTACCACACTCTGATTTCTGGACTTGGAACATTTAAGCTCGCCAATGTTACCATTCACTGCTTATAGTGCATTTAGAAAACTTATTGATGTTGTTCTTCCCCCAAAATATTAAAAGCAAGATAGGAGCAAACTATTCTTGTGACTCCAGCAATGACTTTTGGAGTATATTTGCAGATGTTTACAAGTGAACCTGAGCAGATTTCAGATGTCAAGATAGAATCAATCATAAGTCTATGATCACTTTTTTATAAATTTATTTTTTATCTTTTTTTTTTTTGAGACAGGATTTTATTATGTTGCCTGTGTTGTCCAGGCTGGACTCAAACTTGCAATTCTCCTGCCTCAGCATCCCATGTAGCTAGGATTACAGGAATGCACCATCACGCCTGACCTTTATTTTTTTAATATATGAAATTAAACTATGATCTTAAAAGAGGTATTCAAAATGTTTTCATTTTGACCAGTGTACTTTAAGAACCACTAGAGCATTTCAGCAACTCTAACTGATCCAGGGTAACATTTACATGCATTTTATTCACTTCTTCGGACAAAATAAAATAGGAGTGTGGCAAATACTAGAATTGGATGAAGAAAATCTATACATTCATTATTTCATTGAGTCTAGTTATCTTTTCCATTTGAACTGAAACTATTTTAGCCAATGCAACTGATACATTATATAGCAGTTTCTGAACATTTTACTGTAGTAGTGGATGCTATATGTGAAGGAAAGCAAAACATATCTATTGGATTACAAGAGTAAAGTTCTGATTTCTCCAAGTAAATGAATCATTGTTTTAGTTAATATTAAATTATTAGTTTTTCTTTTTTATGCTTTTATTGGTGCCTTATAATTATACATCTTGGTGAGTTTCAATTGAAGGAAACAAGCATGCACACAGGTCTTGGTGTGCTTTCAGGTCCCACTCCACTACCCACCCCTTGCTGTGTGTAACAGTGTGATTGGCAGTGATACAGTCTACATGGGGACAGCATAATTTGAAGTATTCTTTTCATCAGTTCTTTCTTTTCCCCTCCCCTCTCTCTCCTTATACCTTCCACTAGTCTACTGACACTCTCTTCAATTATCTAAAGTCTCTTCTGTTTTCCATTTTCTCTCTAGTTTCAAATTTCAGAGAAAAATCCAAACCTTGACTTTCTGTGCAACTGGCTGATCTCACTTCACTTAATATTTTTTAGTTTCATCCATTTTCAGGAAAATGAAATAATTTTGTCCTTCTTTATGGAGTAATAAAATTTTATTGTGTGTATGTATTATATTTTCATTACCCATCTGTCTGTTGATGGCCAGCTAGGTTGGTTCGCATAATTTGGCTATTGTGAATTATGTTGCTACAAACATGGATGTGCGTGTATTACTATAAAATTCTGGTTTTAATTATTTTGGAAAGGTACCAAGAAGTGGTATAGCTGGGTCATATGGTGGTTCCATTCCTAGTCTTCTGAGGAACCTCCATAATTAATATTAAGTTAAATATTTTAATTAATGTGTATTTTTAAAACTATTAACATAAAAATATTTTCTAAAATTATCAGAACTTGACACAGTATACCAAAAATGAGTTGGATAAAATAATCTGATAAAGGAGACAGAAACACAGTTTGTGATTCTAGAATTACAAATGATTTTAGCTTGACTATGTAGTTGAATAGTAGAATGTTTAAGTAAAATTTAAGATTGTATATTTTATTAAAACATTAATAGATATATATATAATTACTATGCTAATCACATGTAACCAATATATAAAATATCTATTATTTATATTACTATACAGTCAATATATGAAAGTTTTGAAAATGAAGTATAGTTATGAAGTATGTGTCAGTATATTCATTTCTTTTTTCTTTTTGCTGCAAGAGGGGACAGAACCCAGGGCCTTGCGCATGCTAGGCAAGGACTCTACCAGTATGTTACACCCCCTAGCCTATAGTATTTATTTACTTATTTTTTATTGGTGAATTGTAATCATACATCTTTGTTAGGTACAAATGGTAGAGGTATACATGCAACCAGGTATTTATTTTTTTTAACTGATGATTTGGAATCTTAAGAGATGTTTTGAATAATATATATATCACAAAATGATATCCATATCCATATGGCCCTAACGCAAAATATGGTGTATAAAATCATGCATAGACAACATTTAGTTGACTTTGAACCTTTACTAGTATAAATAAATGTACTTAAATGAATATTAATTGAGGAAAAAAGACAATGGCAAAACAAGGGATCATTAATATTGATAAAGAACAAGAGCAGTGAAGGGCCTTAGAAAAAGAGGGAGAAATAAAGAACCAGGTTAAAGAGGACCAAACTATCATAGTAACTTGCCATTCCTCTCTCCAACATCCAGCTGGTGTCCAAAGTCCAGCAGTAACTCATGGTTTTAATTATTCAATCTTTTATCAACAAATATTTTCCAATTTTCTACCATGTGGCTACAGATAGACCTTTAATGCTTACGTCTCTCAAATGTAATATCCTGTCTCTGATCTCACCACCTTCATAAATACTTGAATATAATGATTTCTGGTCTTTTATTGCCCTTCTCAAATATGTACTTTATTTATGTATTGCAAGATCAGTTCATATGCTGCTTTCTCTTAAGTGGATCCCTGATCTCACCCACGGTGCCCAATACTAATCAGTTTCTTTTTCTGTTATCTCAGTAGTTGTACATGAATTTATTGTTCATTCATATTGCTTTTTTGTAAGGTAGTTGTTCATAGGTTTGTCTTTTATTGAAGACAAAGATCGACATCCAGTTGAGGAGTTATGTCATTTATGCACTTCTGTTTTCATGACCTGTTAGTGTTTGAAATAAGAGTAATACTCATAACTATTGAATAAATGAAGAGCTCCCACCTTCTTGAAGTAAAACCTATTTTTGTTTTTAGTTTCTTTGCTTTAGTCATAAAGGATGTTTATATAAGAAAAGTCTATTTGACCTTAAATTACCCTGTACTTGAGAATATGCCATTGTAATATTATTTTGGTGGATATATATTGATACATTCATACCAGCCTTATTAAATGTTAAACATCAGCTCTTCATTTTAAAAAAGATTTGAGTGCAAAATTATGGAACATATCAAAGT
Source organism: Graphiurus murinus (assembly GCA_004027655.1). Taxonomy (NCBI): domain Eukaryota; kingdom Metazoa; phylum Chordata; class Mammalia; order Rodentia; family Gliridae; genus Graphiurus; species Graphiurus murinus. Next base: position 25,767 of record PVLC010018641.1, read on the forward strand.
TGTAACATTTTCAAAGTGATTTAAAATCCGAGTATTCCTTGAGTTCCTACTACTGAAAAACTAGCAAAAAAATATTTAAGAAGCTTAAGTGCACCTCTTCTTTGGACCAGTGTTGTTTGTATTGAGAAAAAATATAAATGCTTTTAACAAATACAAAAAGAGTGTGTATTTTAAGTCATGTGATATAGGTCATAAATATCCATTTTTATGTATAGAAACCAGAAAGTAGAATGCAACCACAATAAAACTTGTTGCCCAAACCAGATGAATATTTACGTAACTAGAAGATGGTTCGTATCAAAACCACATATTTATAGGTAACCTCACCATGGGCACAGGCCAAAGCAACTTTTGTCAACCAATGACTTCATTGGAGACTTTTCAACATGGATGCAGTAAAGCAGGTGTGAAGATCTTTATGGGAAAATAGTCCTGTGCAATTTTCAGTGCTAGCAGTGCGATTCAAACTGTCAGGGAGATTTTGGAAAGGGAAATAAAACTAACTTAAAAGAATGTGATTACTCTCTAGGTATGTGAAATGTTTAACATCTTTGCTTAGGTGTTTCTCTTGAATATTTATCTATGTAGAATGGCTTCATGGTTCTCTGTGACCTGCTCACTCTCTATGAGTTTGGTGTTTCACTCCTTTTCAGTAGTCTCTGTTTTTCTATAACTGGAGTTCTTCCATTCATCCAGGATATGTGTCTAGTTTCATTTCTAAGCATGAAATGGTAAGCAAGCTGGGCCTGGTGGTGCACACTTATAATCCCAGTACTTGGGAGACTGAGACAGGAAGATTGCACATTTAGGGACAGTCTCAGCAAGTAATGAGACTCTTCAACCTAGCGAGACCCTGTTTCCAAATAAAAATAAAATAGGGCTGGTGGTGTAGCTCAGAGATAGAATACTCCTGGGTTCAATCTCTGGTCACACACACACACACACACACACACACACACACACACACACACAAAGAAATGGTCAGCAGACTTCTTGGCCTGGAAGACTCTTCTCTCCAGCTTTCTTTTTCTTTCTCATCTTTTGTGTTATGTCCATTATGGGAAGCCTGCTCTCCTTCTTTGACCTTTAATGACCAGGTGAATGCCTCAGCTTGTGCAACCTTAGTGCCTGGGATAGAATTTGAAACCTTTTGCTGAAATGTTTGTATCTATATATGTATGTATATATGTATGTATATATGTATGTATATATTTTGGTACTGGGGATTGAACCCAGGGGCACTCTACTTCCAAGTTATGTTCCTAGTCCTTTTATTTTTTTTTGTTTTTGAAACAGTGTCTCACTAGTTTTCTGAGAGCCTCACTGTATTGCTGAAGTTGTCCTCAAACCTGCAATCCTTCTGTCTCAGCCTCCCAAGTACTGGGATTTCAGGCACGTGCCACCACGCCCAGCTGATATATTGTATTTAAAATCCATTCTTTGCTAGACTCTCAGGTCTGTAAGATAGGATCAAATCTGTTTTGCTCACCAGTTTTTCTTCAATAACTACTATAATTCTCAATACCTAATGTGTGAAGAAATATATTAATGCCCTACATTAGAATATGTAGGAAAATGTTAGGTAACAAGAAGCAACTTTGAGGAGCTAGTCACAGGAATGAAGACCCAGAGATCTTGGAATTCTGAGAACGAAGACTTAAAGATCCCAAGATTCATGTGAGATTTTCATTAATGGTCGCCTATTTATGAATAAACATTGTTGTACACATGCGTTCTACAAGAATACAGGGATCACATATGTTTGTCACAAGATCTGTGGCAAAATTCACCATTTTTTAAAACCAAATCTTCACATTTATTGATTTTATAGAGTAAAATCAATTTCATAAAATCAATTTTGTAAAATCAATTTTATTTCATAGTTATTAAATCTAGTGGAGAGAGTAAGGGAGAAAGAGACTGAGGCTCTAATTTCTAATGGCATCTTAGGAGCTTGGTTATCTGTGAGTTGTTTACTGAGAGCCGTGTATGTACTAAACTCAACTACCAAAAAGAACACAGTTGAAAAAGAAATTGTCTTTCCCAATAGGGTATGTGAAAAAGAAAAGTTCAGAGGACATGCACTTGGATAACAGCAGATATTTAAATGAAATGTCTAATGGGCATTTGAAAATGTACAGGTACTTGTCGACTACTAAAAATTTAAGATTTTTTATGTAACTTTCTTTTTATTTCTATGAAATAGAATTTGGTAAAGATAATCATTTTTAGCTCAGATTATGAAGTTTAGCTAACTTAATTCAATGCAAGGGAAAACTTTATTATTTCCACGTAGGCTAATTTATGATGAATTATCATTAACATTGCTTTCAGACATAACATTAAAACTAATTTTACATAGAATAGATACATGCAGATACTTTTGAATTATTATTTTTATTCTACAAGAGCATCCTGAAAATCAGCGTACTACGAATGGATATTATGAGTTTAGACAGTAATTTTCACTCCAAATGCTGCACAGTGAATTGGCTACATAACCAATTCTGTGTTCCATATTTAGATTAGATATTTTTAAAATAAAATTACCTGTTTGTGCATGTATGTGCAAGGATGTGGATGTGGGTCTGCAGGGTAATTTCTGCAATTTCATCTTAATTTAAATCAGGTACACATAATTTAACAAAATAACAATTAATAAATGTGTATATATTTCTAGATATTCCGTAAAAAAGCAATACAACAAAACCTGCATACATGGTGTTGGGGACATCTAGGCACCTTGTACATTTTATTTTTCGAGCAGGCCAGGGCATCTGTCTCCACTTCCTTTATTCTTCTGTTAAGCTGAGCATCCAAGATCTCTATTTCCCTTCCCTCTTGGTACAGTCTGCTCTCTGGGATAATTGCCTCTTGCCAAATCAAGGCATTCTTCACTTCTTCTACCTTAACAAATCTGCTTTTATTTATTTTTTCATATCTTTATTCCTATAACATAACATAAACACATCTTTTAACTAATTCAAATCTTTTTTGTTACAATGAGAAAATCTAATTCCCAGAGTCAGTGTTCTAGACATAGGCTTTTTGGACTCTTTTCTTCTTAACTTTTTGATTTGCAACAAATCTGTCATTTCTCTTGTTTGCTACCTCAATCAAAAACTCTCCTTGAGCTGGCCTCTCATTCCTTTTGACCTGCGTGTTGATGAAATCAATCACCCTTCTGTGGCTTAGTGCCTCTAACTCAGAAATCTTCCCTAAGACCTCTGAAAGGTAGTATTTTTTCCTAAATCAGCTTAGCAGATGTTCTGCCATGCAGATTGCCTCATGTTAATGAGAGTATTTTTGCTTGGCAAATATGAATAGACAGGTGCCTCTTTCCAAAGATGACCCCTGCTAGAAAAACAAATAGGCTCTCAACCTCCAGAAGTCTTCAGTAAAGGAGGAGGACACAGGATAGAGGGGAAGGAGTAAACAAATTTACAAAGGGGCTTATATAGGTGTACTCTATAAATGCTCAGAAATTTTTCTTTTCATTTTTCTTCAAACATGTGTTTTTTTAAAATATAATTTTGTTGGTGCATTGTAATTATACATCATAATAAGGTTCAGAGTGATAGAAACATAAATGCACACAGCACCGGGTGTGCTATCCCCAGGGCCCACCCCACTCCCTCACTTTCCCCATACATGACATTGAGATTGGTATTGGTAATTTTGTATATGTAACATGATATTATTTGAAATGTTTCCTTAATCAAGTCTCCTTCTTCCTCCCACACATACCTGCTTCCCCTAGACCCCTCCATGGATCTACTAGGGTTTCTCCTTCTTTATCTGGAGTACCCTTAGTTTCTCATTTCTCTCTAGCTTCCACATATGAGAGAAAACATATAACTCTTTGCTTTCTGTGACTGGCTAACCTCACTTAGAATGATTTTCCTACAAATGACACAATTTTGCTCTTCTGTATACACACAATGGAATTCTACTGAGCCATAAAGAAGAGCAAACATGTTTCTAAAGTACTTTATTCCTAGATGGGCATGGTGGTGCATGTTTGTAATCCCAGGAGGTGGGAGGCTAAGATAGGAAGATCACAGTTTCTCAGTCAGCCTCAGTGACCTACTGAGGCCCTCTGCAACTTAGTGAGACCCTTAGTGAGAAAAAAAAAAAAAAAATAGGGCTGGTGATGTAGGTCACAGGCAGAATGCCCCTAGATTCAATCTCCATTACCACACATGCAAACTTTATTCTTAATAAGCTTTTATTTTAACACTATCTACTGCACTGTATACTAGCCTAGTGTATCTTAATAGCTATTTATAAATATATCACCTTTTATGGTCCTACAATTCATTATAAATATAATAAGCAATTTTGTTGTTCAATATAACTTTTTTTTAGGGGGGTACTGGAGATTGAACATAGAAGCATTCTACCTCTGAGATGTACTCCTGGCCTTTTTTATTTCTTATTTTGAAACAGGGTCCTGCTAAGTTGTCGAAGCTAGTCTTGAACTTATGATCCTCTGATCTCATCCAATGATAACTCTTAATAATTCTAATGATTAGCTTCTGGAAAAAGCAGTATATATTCTATAACTAAGACTTTGTTAAATGTAAACAGATTCTGTCAGTCTCTTTGTGTGTCAGACTCAACAACACACATTTTTTTTTTTACTGCATTTTTGTACTTGATTACCTTCATATTATTTGTCTTCATTTTCAATGGGTGATAAGTGTGACAGTTATCTTAGTTATGCTAAAATAACTCTAAATATTTTAGAAGTTTTAGAAGACAAACCACCAGAACACTGATTCAATTTTCAAAAATCACTAGGACTTATCTATTATTGTTTACCTTTAAAGATTGTAAAACATGGTTTTTACAAGATCACTGCAAGGGGAAGTTTCACTGACAAGAGTCATTATATGAAAATGAAAATAATGTGTACCATAGCCTTGGAAAATCTAGCCTAGTGATTTCAATAGATATCAAAAGCTGTAGACATCCTATGGCAATAACCATTGATCTCAGTCTTGCCCACCTCCCACAGGCTGGGTCAGGATGGGGAGGGAGTTACCATGTTCTGGGAAAGGAGAGGGTGGGTTAGAAGTTTCCACCATGTTTAGGATGATCAGTTTGCTGGATGTGAAATGACTATTGGCATTTTGGGATGGTCATTTGTCAAGGTAGGTCAGGGGATTTGCCAAACCAGTAGATTTAGCACCATCAGAGTTAAGCGATGCCAACATGGGATTGCAGTAGAATTAACAGCTGAACTTTTATACCAGGCTGAGTCCAACAGGGCTGCTATAGTCTGCTGTGGACACAGGCTCAGGCATCATTCCCTGAGTGCCAGTCCCTCCCCTTACATTGTGCTTGCTCTTGCAGTGGTGGGAAGTCTTCAACAGAAGACTCATTCTCTTTTTTGCCCAGGTCTCAGATATGTAAAACCTTACGTCCTTTCAAAATCCAGAACTATTGCTCTATATGCTAAGTAGATTCAAGGAAAAATATTTAGTTTGTTTTTCAAAAAAATGAATAAAACCAGACAGTGGAAAAATAAAACTTAGTTAACCCATTTCCTACATCAAACACTATATTATGCCAGATATGAACTTTTATATATTTTCCACAAAATTTAGGTCTGAAGTAATAAACTAAAAGTATTCAGTAATTACTATATCTTTTCGTCTGCCACACCATCTTGATTCTGTTATTTGCCTCCCTGCCCTGGTGAATTCGAGGTTGAAAAATAATTGATGGAGCCTCAGTGTACGTATGCAAGGACTGAAACCCAAACATTATTTTTAAATGACAGTAGAGAAAGAGACAGATGGCTGTTTCCTTCACATATTCTAATAACAACCAGACTGTTAATTAAAATAAGAGGTAACGCAGAATATTCTCCAAACCTGTTCAGAAAATTAATCTGAGTAATTTAGATATAATCACAGCTCTCTTTATTTCAATGCCAGAATTTAGATTATGTTCAAAGTGTCAGGTCATTCAACCTGTGTCTTCATTTTGCCATGCTACTTGTGGTATCATCTATACACAAAATGTGTCATAAAAGGTGAAAATAGGTGAGACTGGCACATATG
>PVLC010018642.1:0-31820 GCA_004027655.1 Graphiurus murinus
TTTTTTTTTTGTCTTTCTTTCTTCTAGCTCTCTGATAGTTTTTCCTGTCTGCCAGAAGTTTGTATTTAGAACTTTACTTCCACCTTTCATGTAATTTCTCAGTCTTACACATTATTATCAATTCTCCTGGTAATAAAATTTCCCGGAATGGAAGAGTCCTGAACCTAGGGTGCTCTTGTTTCAAAATGGCATCTGCATTCCTAAAGGTTTAATAATTCCAGTACTGTTACATCAAAAATGATCACTGAGTTTCTCAGCGTGTTTCAAGTCATAACCCAAATGTAATGATGCCACCACCTCCTCTGCCACCTACTCAGCTCAACTTCAGGGAAACTTTATATTCTGTCCAGGCAATGATCTATTTTAATATATTTTCCTTCATGACACTTTCCCTGCAAAAGCCCTATAGATCACATCACAAATGGTGTAGCTCTTAGAGAGCCAATGTTCTGAGGGCTGAAATGCCCTTCACAAGGTCACATAGCTTCTTGCTGGGCAAATGCATAATAAGATACCTTTCTGAATTCAATTTTTTCCTCTCTCTCTTTTTTGTTTTTGTTTTGTTTTGTTTTGTTTTTTGATGCTAGGTGTTGAACCTAGGGACATTCTATCACTGAGCTACATCCCCAGCCCTTTGTATTTTTTATTTTGAAATAAAGTCTCACTAAGTTTCTGAGGCTGGTCTTGAACCTGTGGTCCTCCTGTCTCAGCCTTTCAAGTACTGGGATTATAGGCATGCACCACTGTGCTGGGCTTTCAGTTTCTCTCTTTAACCTGTATTAACTCCTCAAGTAGCCTTTACTCTCCATGGAGGCAGCAAAGAGCTAAGAAAGTGGCAGTGTGCTACTATGGCTTTCAATTCAAACTAATTCACTAACCACCAGAAGAATGAGTCTGAGTTATGCTTTCTGTCCAAAGATTTCCTTTTGTGAAAAAAATAAAAGGAACCAAGAAGAGTAATGTAGTTTCTTTACAGTGATTACATCTACAGGAGTTACAACAAATCTAAGGAACTAGGAAGCTCCCAGGATTGCAAGCTCAGTGCAATATCTCTTATTTATAACCAAGGTCATCTCCACATGCTCTGCACAAACCTTTCATAACTTTTCCCCAAAAGATTTTTCCAAGATGAAGCTAGCATAATTTCTATTTGCTTTATTACCATTACTTCTTTTGAACATAACATTTGTCACCCTCATATCATTGTGATGAAGATGAGGGTCTTATAAGCAGAGTAACTCTAAATCAGACCTGCACAGGTCACTCTAGTTATGTCTCACCTGAGATCTCCACTCTATCTGACCAAACTCCAGCTGAGTTCTTATTTCCCTCATTCCCCATCATTAATAATCTAAGCACCCCTTGGCTGTGCTTTCTTACATTTGCTGATTCCTAGTTTTTTCTTCACCTAGGCCAGTAAAATATTACACAAAAATAGGAGGTTTTCCTACGGCATATATTGTTACTAGCATGAGTATTTGTACATTCACTAATTTAGTACATTTAATTTCTACTAATATAGCATCCATTTTGTATACTATTTCATTTAATATATTTTTCTACTCTGCATCACATTACTGTCTCATCAACCCTAACCAATACTTGTTGGACACTAGACATGACAGCATACAGTTAAGCAGAAAATAGTTGTTATCTTAAAGCATTCTAGCAGATGTAGAGGGTTGATAAACACATCTTAATAGAATGATTGTGTGTATGTGTATGTGTGTGTGTCTGTGTGTGTGTCTGTGTGTGTGTGTGTGTGTGTGTGTGTGTGTATTGCTGGGGATTGAGTCCACCCAGGGCCATTATACCACGAGCCACATCCCAACTCTGTTTTATTTCTTTATGTTGAAATAGCTAAACTGCTGAGAGCCTCACTAAGTTGCTGAGACTGACTTCAAATCTGTGATGCTTCTGTTTCAGCCTCCCAAGTGCTGAGGTTACAGGTGTGTACCACCATGCCTATCCAAAAGAATGATTAATTTGAAATTCAAATTTAAATTGCTATAAAAGAAACTTTTAAGTTAAGAAAGACCTGAAGAACGGCAAGGACTGAACTATATGAAAAAGTGATAACGGCTCATTCAGAGCCTCATCAGGCCATGGTGAAAGAAAGGAAGAAGTAAAACATCACATAAATGTTTTATGTTATCTTATCATAAGAAGAATAATAAAAGACAATTAGACAGCATGAAAAATGTGCAGGAAATTAAAAATGCAGCGCTAAACTAACAAAGGAAGGGATGGAAAATGAGATCAAGAAAAATACTTAGAAATTAGAATAAAATGATGGATACTGAAACTCAAAGAGATTCAATCTTTTAAAAATTTAAAAGGCTATCCAAGAGTTCTAATATTTCAGTAATAGAAATTAAAGAAAGTGAGACTAATTAAAAATAGGTAGAAGAATATCATCAAAGAAATGATACAAAGATATTCTCTATTAATAATGGGCATGTGTCTCCAAATATATAGGGAAGACAGAAGGTTTCACAGAATAAAATAATGAAATCCAACATCAAGTCATACCATTTTTAATTTTCAGCATATCAAAGATAAAGAGGTTTCTAAAATCATTAGGGATTTTTTAAAAAAAGTTTTCATACAAAGGAATAAGAATCACTTAATCAAATAAGAATCACTTAATCACAGAAATCTTCAGTAGTAGTCAGACAACCATAGAGTAATACCATCAGGATTCTAAAAGGGCATAACTCTCCCTTTAGAATTCTGCATTTAGCACATTATTAATTAATTCAAAGGGTAAAATAAATTCATGTTTAGAGATGTAAAATTTCAATAAATATATCACCTGTTTTATAGAGTTGCTGGAAGATGTTATTAAAAACTCATAGAAGTTTTAGCAAAAAAAAAAAACTAAGAGAAGTCTAAAAAGAAAATTAAAATGGAAAAAAAATTTAGACTTCACCAGGCTCTCTCTAGTTGCTTCACTGATTGCAATATTCCAAGTCAGAAGTTACTAAAAATAAGAAAGAAGTGATCAGATTATGTACATACAAATTAAAAGGAGATTGTCAGAATTTTCTGTGGATCAAAACTAGGTCCCTCTTATCTTCACTTTAATTTTAGTTTACCCAACAAGCCACTGGATTTTTCAAAAAATAACAGATTACATTCAAAGGCAATTCAAAACCAAACTTCAGAGTCGCAGATATTTTTCACACTTTTCTTTGCAGTTATTGAGGTTTTAGATGATGATTCTATGTCTTAACTGTTAGCGCCACCCCCAACATATACATACACAAAACAATAATTGAAAAAAAAAATCTGCTTGACAGAATAAAACTGTGAGGACATTAACTCATACCTAATAGCCATGGAAGCCTAATGACACAGAAAAAATCTGACAGAGATCCTTGGAGAATTGCAAATTGGTATGAACACAAGTTTCCCATTAAGAACATCATGTTATAGACACAATTATCTGCATTTCCCAGTGTTAAAGACTTTAAAAACATAAATTACAGCTAAAACTTACAGGCACTTATTGGATCTGAAAGGATATAGCACTTCCACTTTAAAAATGGGAAAAGGCATTTCCCTCTATCTATCTCTGCCCACCCTGCTCTCCACCCCCTGAATTGCCATGACTGATTGGATCTGCCAGAAGTAAGTAATGAAAGCATCTATGCTTGAAAGGTCTTGGTTGGATGTGCTGAGTTACATATGATATAAGTAGACTCTCAGTTCTGCATTTCTGTGGCTTTGCATGCCAGTCTGTGAAGTAATCACATAACATGGACTACAGTGTTCTGGAAACATTAGAAAAAAAATAAGGCTCTTGGGGTTTTAAACAATGTATGATTATGTGTGCATCCCATTTTGTAGATAAAGAGAGGAAGAGGCTAAATAATCTATACACAATCACACAGTTTGTGCCAGAAAGAATCCTCATACCCTGATCTCTTACCTTGCAATTGAAAACATAGGCTCTCTGTTAGCCACAGGTTCCATGTTCATGAATTCAACCCAACTCAGTTTGATGATATTGTGAAAAATATTGTACCTATAATTGTCTTTGTTCATTTTCTATTGTTAATGCAAAATAGCAGAGGCTGTTTTGTTTTTTGTTTTTTTAATAAACAAAAGATCTTTCTTTGCTCACATGCTCACAGTTCTGGAGGCTAGAAGGTCTGAAATGGAATAGCAGTATTAAGTCAGATTCCAGCAAGGCCTCATTGCAATTAAACAGAAAGGAAGTGGGAATGTGGGGGAAAAGAGCATGTGTGTTAGAGCAGAGGCAAGAAAACAAGCTGAGAAAGTCAGACTTACTTTGATAATAACCCACCTTCATGGAACTACATTAATCTTTGACTCTTCATAACCCAAAATTCTTTTTAAAGACCTCATCTATCAACACATTGGGGACCAAGCCACAATATGAGTTTAGGTGTGGACAAACCACATTCAAACCATGCTAGTACTGAATATGTATGGACCTTTTTTTTCCCTTTGTTGTTGCTCTTTAAATAATACCATATAACAGCCATTTCCACAGAATTTATTGTGTTAGGCATTATAAGTAATACAGAAATGATTTAAGGTATATGGGAGAATGTGCATGGGTTTTATGTAAATCCTATGCCATTTTATATATGGGATTTGAGCATCCATAGATTTGGGTACCAGCAGGCATTCTAGAACCAGTCCTCAACTGTATTCTTTTCACAATTAAATAATGATGTTCAGCCTTAATCAGAGCAGCCTGTGTGAATAATACAAATAATATGTGTTTAATATGTTGTATGTAGCATAATATAGGACCTTGACATTTTGAATGGCTTCTGTGTCACGGTATCATTATTTTTCACGAAAGATGAAAATTAAACTAAATCCTGATAAGCTGAATAATTGTATAATTCTATGTTGATGTCACAGCATGACAGTGGTTAAGAGAATAGCATCTACATGTAAATCCCAGGATGAAATCTATATAGTCTTTTCAATTTTGCATGCTTTAAGTTTCTTTTCTAAAGGAAATTAGTATGGTTGTGAGGATGAGATGAGTAAAGTTATGAGAATCGCCTAATATAGTCTCTGTTCATAAAAGGCACTGAATAAATAGTAATTCTATGATCAGGAAATTCATTCTGCTGAATGGACAATAGGAGATACTCTGCTTGTACTAATGTTCATTTGAGTCTGCATATGGTAGTTATTTTTCCTCTTGAAGGAAAGCAATGTTCTAAAGTCAGAAAATAAGGCAGTAGGTGGCAAAATACTTAGTGGCTTATGTGTGCCCTGGAGGTGCTGAGGTTTGTTGTATTATAAATAATACTGTTCACGTTATCCCTCCCGAGTTTCTGCAGCATGGTAAAGGTAATAAGGTGTAACTGATGGAATTTCAAATAAAGCATTATTAAAATATTTGTTCAGTGACCTTTTTGCTCTTTACCTTTTGTCTTTTTGTGGCTGTTAACACTTGGGTGCAATCTCCATCCATCTTAAACGTTTCTTTCAGTTCTATTCATGATAAGCCTTTAATTGGTTCAGGACTCCTATTTTCTTTTTAGGACCAGGAAAAGATATGTGATAGTACTTATTAAGAAGTTTACATCTTATTTTGGGCAACTCAGGTTTGGAGAATGACACAGTGGTAAGTAGATGGCTCATTACAGAGGGAACAAAACATTAGTCAGCGTCTCATGGTATATGAATTACAATAAGTACTTCAGAAGACCTTTTGTATTCTGCCACCTAGCAAGGTGCCATATGGTAAAATCCTTCCTTGGTACTAAAGAATGCTTGTGCCTGTGTGGGGTGCTAAATCTGTCAGTGGTATTTCATCCTGACAACAGAGAATGCTGAGATAGTCTATAAACCTATTTACATATTTACAAGATGCTCAAGATATAATTCACATATTGGAAAATTTTAGAAGAAAACAGCAAAGGAGAGCAGAAGCAAGAAAGCATATTTTTTTTTCAGGAAAAATGCTTCAAATAACAAGAAAAAATATCTTCTCATGATCCAGGGATTGGGGATGACTCAGAACATTCTCACAATAGCAGTCTGTTTCTACAAGAGAAAAAAAATCAAGGTAGAGAACTTGAATTTTTGCTTTGTTGAGATCTACATCAGGTCAGATAATGTTGGTCGGGATGAGTGAGTACCTACTAAGTTGGATAGGCACATAGATATTCCAGGTTTGTGATGTAGGGAATCAGATAACGAAGAATGTTGTGTGAAAATAATACTTCTTAGAAGTTAGTTTATAAAATTAAGAATAACAATTATAGAAGTTCCCATTGATGAAGAAGTGATTTACATAAATAACAATATGCTATTATTCTATGTTGCTGTTACCTGTGAATTTACCTTTTTCTGAGCAGAAGGGTAAATAGCCTGTAACATCAGTTCATTACTGGAAGAGGACAATAAAAAGGAAACATTTAAAAAGAAACAGATCTAAAGGAACAGAGGGGAATCATAAAGTTGCACAAATGAAAATCCACAAGGCCTGAAATACATGAAAGAAATAGTATGTGCTTTAAAAGGATGAAAGTTCTCCATTTGACAGCATGGCATACTAGGTTAATATTTCACGCCATCCTTCTACAAATACTTAGAAATGCTGCATAAATTAAAACAACAAGCAGTGAATAGTAACCAAATGTAAAATGAAGAAGAGCAATGAGCAGTTACTAAAGTAAAGAGAAATATCAAATTCAAAGTCATAAGGTTACAGTTAATAATTAATTTATATGGATAACTGTATTGAAAAAATATACATCACCTTAAAGGAGAGGAAAGTTCTCATTTAATTTCTCAATTGTGCAAAACTGAGACAAAGAGAAAAAGTGATTAATCATTCATCCTTGTATTGATCAACAGACAATAACAAAATTACAAACAATACAGGTGTCTGAATCATTAATAAGAGACAAGTGATTTCATCCCTGAATGGGCGAACTGCTTTTAATATTGCCTCTGTCTCTTTCATATTGCTTAAAATGTTTAATTTCAATTATGATTTATACAAATATATAGTTGTCTGATATTTTGGCAATATATTTACTAATATACATGCTGGATGGTAGAGCCAGTGAAATTATAATTTTAGGTAATGATGATATAAATATGATTTTGAGATATTTGCAAAAATGTGATATGTTCCATTCAACTTGCTTGCAGCTATAATCTAAAAGATTGGCCATGTACTTTAGAGGAAAGAAGATTTATTTTCTTATGATTGGAGACCATAAACCTCAGGGCATGGCGGCAGAAGACGGAGAGAGGGAGAGCACATGGACTGTGCTCACATCATGGAGACTGGAAGCAAGAAAGAGAGTAGGGGAAGGAGTAACCAAATATAATGCCCAAGGTTGCACCCCCCGGGACCCACCTCCTGTCACACCCTACCAGCCTACAGGGCACCACACAGGTAAATCCATTTCAATGGATTTATCCACTGCTGGCATTGCAACCCTCAAGATTCCATTATATCAACTCCAAACACCAATTTATGAGCTTTTCAAGGGACCATTCTATATATAACCATAAAATGATACAAAACAATTTTAGCTGATTTCTAATGGTAACACCACAGCTCTTGCCAATACCGCTGTTATTTTCTACATTAATGATCAGAGGATATAGTACATTTCAGTTACAACTTAATCAAAATGAACATGTAATTTTCTCATCAAGTTCTAGATCCTTAAAACCTATCTTTGTGTCTAATAGAGATTATTAGGTCACAGATTAAGAACTTCTGCCTTAAATAATTTAAAATTTCCATGATCCCTGTAAAGTAATAATTATTGTTGTTTAATTTATAGGAAAACTGAGAGATAGTGTTTTGAATCCTTTTCCAGAATTCACATAATGGATAAACTGTGGAGCCTCAAATTACAGATGGGAACTGATTTCACCATATTTGTCTTCATGTTTAAAATTTTGAGATAAATTCTTATGTATTTCTAAGTATGCATGCTGGTAGCCATATATATATATATATATATATAGCCAGTTGTTCTTTCTATCAATTCATATACCATATCTATAATACTTTCATAGATCTGCTCTTAGGCCCTCCTTTATCATGCCATTCCATTCTCAGTGCACTGCAATTTCACCTTTACATCTGCAGAAACTACTTTCTTGGTTCTGTTTATTTGGTGAATTACATGGATTGCTTTTCATCTGTTAAACCAGCCTTGCATCCCTGGTATGAACCCAACTTATCATGGTGTATAATTTTCTTGGTGTGGTTTTGAATGTGCAGTGCTAGTATTTTGTTTAGCAGTTTTGCATCTAAGTTCACCAATGATATAGGCCTGTAGTTTTCTTCAAGTAAGTTATTTTCACTCTTATTTCTTTTGAATTTATTCCTCTGCCTCCTCTAATATTATAGATTCCTCCCCATTGCTTAAAATACTACCTTCATTTCTATAACTTAACACATAGTTACTAAGTAAAACTGGACAGTATTTTTTTTAATTTTTATTTTTTATTCATACATTATAAGCATACATCTTTGTTAGGTACAAATTGATAACAATATATGTGCTCACAATTCTCATTTGACCCCTTCCCCGAATTCCCACCCTGCTCCCTCGCCCTCCCTCCCTCTCAAGTTCAGTTTAGTGAGTAACCTTGATATACATTAGTGTGCCCCCACCCCCGTCCAACCCCTTCAGTTAAATCAACTTCTTTGCTTTCGAGGGTCTTCTAAATGATCTTGGGTTGTCTCTATTTCTATTTTCTTGTGAATGCTGGCACATTAGAATTGCTACCCACTGAATGAATTTTTTTATACTAAATATCTCCTTGAGGGATCATCACACTTATCTGACTTTGACTCATACCTATGTGCTTCTATGATTTCAAAATCTTGGTTTTAACTGTAATCTTTCTTGAGAATATTAAACAAATTTATCCGCATAACCTCTGTATCTTTCCCCTTTGATCTGGTAGGGTGTTTTTAAAGTCAAAATATCTAATATACATCTGTTCATATCCTTTCCCAAGCCATCTTTCTCTCCTAAATTCCACATGTCAATTCCTACAATTTCTAGTTCCACCAGTGGTCCAGACACCTAATGAGGAATCTTGTGCCTTTTGTGTGTGTGTGTGTGTGTGTGTGTGTGTGTGTGTGTGTGTGTGTGTGTGTGTGTGATTGAACCTAGAGGCATTCTACCTTTGAGCTACACCCCCAGCCCGATTTTCTTATTTGAAAACAAGGTCTCACTAGGCTGATGAAAGACTCACTACTTGCTGAGGCTTTTCTCAAACCTCCTATCTCAGCCTTCCAAGTACAGGGATTACAAGTGTGTGCCACCATGCCCGAATTGTGTCTTTTTTTAAAAAGCTTCTCAGCTGTAACCTTATACTTAATCTATAAGTCCTACTGGCAAGTTTTATTTGGTAATTATGTGTTAAATCTGGGTGACCATTTATTTCTGAGTCCATTCTGCCTATTTATACCTTTGTCTTTCTGGGCCTAGAATGTTATCTTCTAGGCCCTTAAACTTCATCCTCCACATTGCCAACAGTTTTATTTATGTAAAATGTAGACCCTCCTTCTGTGTGCCTTGTGTATTAGCACAGTCCTTAAAAAGCACTGAACACAGGATGAGAATCCATGATTACATGTTTTGGTCCAAATGTTTCCCTCTGCCCTATTTAAACACATAAAAACCATTGTTTCTTCCTCTGCTATACAACACTTTCTCTTTTAGATGCAGGTCACATGTCAACTCATCTAGACATTCTTCTAACACCTGTCCCTTATTAGGTTAACTGTAACTCCTATCTTTCACAACACCCTAAACAATGCATTGCTAACATTTTGAATACTGTAATAAAATATTTCCTGTGTCCCTCATTCTTTTTTCTCTTTTCACTCATTTCTCCCAATAATAGAGATTCTTTAAAAGGAATCGTCCTCTTTCTTCTTCATTGGTACATAGCTTAGTATTTACCTAGTGTAATGTAGTACAAAAAATGAAATAAAATGAGAAAAGCCAGTAAGAAGTTTCAGTAAAGTAGAGGTCTCAGTCTACAATTCCAAATATAATGTGCCTACTGTAGAGCTTAATTTCCAGCTCATGAACTAAGAGGGTTACAATTACTAAATAATAATCTATGTTGAAGATATAGGAAATGCTATACATATATGGAATATGTATAAATATATAAATTACTAATTTGCTTTTTTAGTACTTTATTTCTTGGAATCTTTAGAATTTGATTTATTCTCCAAAACTTCCAATCAAGATGATTTTGCAGGCTACAAGAAAGGCAACAGAATTCAATGTATACAAATTTCTATAATCAATAATGTTACATAAGTCAGTATGCACAAAAGGAGACATAATTAATTTTTATAACATAGACATCTATTTGAAAGTAAGTTGAAATATATGTGTATGTATATACTCAGTATGCTTTATTCAATTATCTGAGGCTTTTAAACTCAACCATCAAGTTCTGATCCTGATTCTTTCCTACAGGGCTGTGTACTTTTTCTTTCATGGTCTCCTCCCCTGATTAGACTTTTTAAGCACTTACCAAAGGAACTTGTGATTAATGACAGTTGTGACTTATTGGACTTGAAGGACGAATGCTTGCTTCACCAGTTAAGGGAACGAGCTAATCAAAATGAAGAAGTGCAGGGTGAGAGAACAAGGAGAGAAACGAACGCCGTGAATCTATATAGATTTGCTTGAAGTGATGAGCCGAACTGTTAACTTTTCATTTACTGCATCACAAACTTGACACAACCTTTGTCTGTATTAAGAATAATGGAGCAGCCCTTATAAAAAAAAAGTATAAAACTTCTCAAATTAAGCCTCCTCTTCTTTATTTTTATAGCTTCTGGTTGGTATGATTCCAGCTTCTTCACAGTAAATGTTTCACAATATCTTTCACAGATTGGAAAGTTTTCCACCTCCACAGTTACAAATCCTACTATAACAAACCAAACTGGCTTTCTCTTCAGGGACCATACTTCATACTTCAGTACAAAATTGAGAGTGAACTTTTTTATTTACTGAAAAGGTGACACAATTTTCTTTTATATGGTGTGGTCTTATTCTTTACCTTTTCAGTGACCTCAGAGGCATGGGGGCCTCAAATATCTCAGTGCTAGATTGTTTGTGAAGTCAAGACAAATCTGTCTTGAAAAGGAAGCAGAAATCTTTCTTGGTGGAAAGATGCCAGGGAGCAGTCAAAGTTTACCATGTTGATATTTGCAATATGTTTCATCAAAAAGTTACACTATTGATAGAATCTCTGCCCTCTAGTAATCTAACCCAACTGATTATGTGTTCTTTCTTTTCAGCTAATTTTGGCAGAATGAAAAAGGAAAGGATTAGAAAAGCAAATATGAAGTTACTATTTTCAGGCTAAATAACACACAAGAGGTTTCACTATACTTGAAAATTTAATGTAGCCTGGCAGATAACTTTCCTTTTGTTACTTTCTCTCCAGTGAAAAATTCATTTGCATATTTCTTTAAAGTATGCTAGTCTTATCTAGTAAACTATTACATGGACCAAGCTGAATGTCAGCTAGAAGGAGAAATAACACAGAAAAAGTAAATAGCAATCTACAAAAAAAGTCCAGGTCAAGAAGTAAGGTAGCTGAAGAAGTCTCAGAAGTCTCAGATCATTGAGAAACTATTATTATTTTTTGTTTTTCCTTTCTGAAAATACTCCTCTTTTTACTTAGTATTTGTGGGAAAACACTTGTTGTTCTATTTAGAGGTCTCCAGGGGGCAATGAGAAACATCTTATTCCCTGGGCAAGTTGCTTTATGGCTCCAAGGCAAGAATTGGAACAATGTTCCCAAAGCTGTTCTTGGACATCTGATGCCTGTTTGATTTGGCATAGTCAATGGCTAGTACTTTTCCTTCAGTCACTTTATTGGGAGCACCCATCCCCTTTCTTGTTCTTTCCCCTTTTCTCAGACATAGAAGATCCCCACAAGTTCACAGTATTTTCAAACATTTTCACAATGTTCATTTTATCCTCTAACAGACTTTTTATACTAACATACAAATTTATTTTTTATAAATTTCTGTTTTGAAAATAACTTGTTTCAGGAAACCACTCTGTAATATACCTCATGGGCTAAGTACTGATTTTTAGTTTCACTCTTTAAAAACGACATTTACACATTACTATGTTTATTAATATGATTTAAATATTACTTATATCAGGAAGGATTCAAGTTTCTTACCTCTTTGTTGAAATGTGGTGTGTTTTCAATGTAGCCCATTTGTTCCTGCAGTCGCCATTTGTACAACCTAGAACTTTTGACCGGAAAAAAAATTTAGATTAGAAGCTCAAAAGAAAATGCATCTCTGAATCTGATTCTAAAATAAAAGACACAAAATACAGGACACCAAAAACAATGTTGGGAAAAATGAAGTGGGAGGAATGAAAATATTTGATTGTAGGACTTAACACAATGCTGTAGTAATCAACACATTGTGCTATTGATGAACAGATAGACACATAGATCAATAAAACAAAAAGGAATCAAGAAATAGACCTGTACAAATATGACAAATTGATTTCTAACAAAGGTGTAAAGGCAATTAAATAGAAAATGGTGAATTCTGTCAACCAATGATGTTGTAACAATTTAGTTAACTCTATAAAAAAATGAATCTCAATCCAAAGCTCTTCCTATATACCAAAATTACTGAAAATGAATCAGATCTAAATATAAAATATAACAAAATTTTAGAAAAACATATAGGCGAAATTAGCATAACAGGTAATTAGGAAAAGAGTTCTTAGTGATGACAAAACATATTTCATTAGAGAAAAAATGATAAATTGGACTTGGTAAAAATTAATCTTTTGTTTCACTAAAGGCATTCCCAAGAGGATCCAAACACAAGGCATAGACTAAGACAATATATTTTGAAAGTATATATCTGATCAAGAATTTGTGCCCAGAATAGCTTAAGAACCCACTACACTTATTTTTATTGTAAGAAAGCACAGAATCAATTTAAAAATGAGAAAAAGACTTGTATAGACACATCAGTAAAGAGGAAAGACAGATGGAAAATAAACACATGAAACAATGCTCAAATCAGAACTCCAGCTTAGCACCACTGGGGAAATGCAAACTTGAAATGACATTCTACTACACATTTATAAGATTGGCCAATATAAAAATACTTGTAGCACCAAATGCTGATGAGGATGAGGACCTCATAACTGGACCTCTCATAATTTGTTTCTAGGGATGTGAAATAGTGTGGATATTTTGAAAAATAGCATACTAGTCATTATGTTTTTCTTACATATGAGCAATCACACAATTAGGTATTTACTCTAGTGAAATAAAAACTTAGGTTCATGCCAAAACCTATGCACAATTCTTTTTTAGTAACCAAAGTCCAGAGATAACTCAAACATCCTTCAATGTATATATTTTTAAGAATTATTATTTTCATATACCAGAATACTTCATAGCAATAAAAAAGAATGAACCACTGTTTCAACAAATAACCTGGGTATTTTACTAAGTTATCAGCTCTGTTATCATCCATTAAAAAGATAGTCTGAAAAGGTTACAGATTATATAATTTTATTAATAATGTATTCCTGAATACATAAAATTATAGTATAGACCAGTGGTTGCCATAAAGGAGACTTGATGAAGTATAGGATTGCAAATGGGATAGTAAAAGGGAATTTGAAGCCAGGCATAGTGGCACATGCTTGTAATTCCATTTCTTGGGAGGGTGAAACGGGAGGATCACTGGTCCGCAGCCAGCCTCAGCAACTTAGTGAGACCCTATTTCAAAATAAAAAGAATAAAATGAATAAAATAGGGTTAAGCGTGTAGCTCAGGGGTAGATTCCCCCGGGGTTCTATCCCCAGTACCAAAAAAGAAAAGAAAGAGAGAGAGAGAGAGAGAGAGAGAGAGAGAGAGAGAGAGAGGGAGAGAGAATTTGAGCAGCATAGGAAATAGTATATATTATATACAAATTAATAGTATATCTTATACATTTCATATGTATTATATAAAATATATAGTGGTTACATGATTGTATACATATGTGAAAATCTATAAATTTTTACAACAAAATTACATTTTGTTAAATATTAATTATTTAAAACAAAATTTGTAATATGAATCAGAAAATGTAAATAAATTTGTATTTTAGTTGAATTTTTCTAATATAAACACAAAGAATGGAAAGATATAGAATGGTAAATTCAATAATGTTCTTCAAATATATATTTTGGTATAACTGATTTCAAATTAGAGTTAAGATGAAGAGTTAAAGAAATTATATTTCAACAGAAAATATATGAACAGTATTAAAAAGAGAAAGACTTAAATTAATGGTAGATATAGCATAAATACCCTCTACATATCTAAAACATATGACCAAGTTTTATGGGCCTGAGAATATACAGTTGGTCAAAATTATATCAATATTTATTATTTTTCAGGGTCAGCAACAGACGGCTTTGGGATAGATTCAATAGATAAATCAGGCAACAGGAATAGTTTTGAACAAAATATTAGTGTTTTTCTTCAGTGATTTTTGGTTTGTTCTTTTGGAAGTGCATGCTTAGGAACGATTTGTCTTTGTTATAAAAATACCCATTGCATTCAGTGATGAAGGAAAGAGATGGTAGGATATGTTATGCATTGGTAAGATGTCATTAATAAGATAAAATTTTAATAAATAGATGCTATATTTGATGGCCACACTTTCATTGAAACCTTGAAGCATCCCTCCTTGACCATTCACACCCTCCTGTCACACAACTGTAGGAAAACATGAGTAGCACTCAAGATAGAAAGAGCAAGTCCTCAAATTTCCTTGTTTCTGTCCTCAAAATTAAAATAATAAAAATGACAGCCAAAATAGTGCAAAATCATTTTTCTTCTCTTGTACACAGTGCTTTATATTCTGGTTCATATGGAATAGATACAAAGTTCTCATTATAGAAAGAATATATGAGTAGTTGAAAAATAACTTACTATTATAAAGGAATATTACAATAAAGTATGACAGAGCTATTACTAAATAACTTAATGAAATCATCCTGCTTCCATATATAATCTACCACTTTTCAAGGGCTTTAAGTATTGAAAAATGGACAAATATATATTGAATTTAGTCTAATCACCTCTGAAAGTTCCTCAGTAGTATTCACAAAGTAATTGATCATTCACAGTCTTATACTTTTTCTTTCTGAGCTCAAACTGAAATTTCAATTTGTTTTGGTATGAAAACATTAACTATAGCCTTAACTTTCTTAATATGGCCTTCAGTACCTAACAGAGTAATGAAGTAATGAAGTAATTCATTAGATTGTTAAGTATTTGTTGATAATATTTACATTTCAAGTGATTGGTAACAGTCCAAGGCTTCAATATCTCAGAGCCATCATCATGAACATGTTTTTTAGGTGTATAATTCCTTATTTTATTTTGCTATAGGTTTTCTTTGTTTATTTAACTGATGCATAAAACATAAAAGTTATATATATTAATGGAATGTCATGTGATGTTTTGATATATGTAAACTTGCATAATGCTTAACTCAGATTAAAATATCTTTCTCCCCAAACATTTATAATTTCTTTATGGTGAAAATATTCAAAATCTTTTTCTCTAAGCTTTTGAAATATACAGTAAATTATCATTATTTGCAGCCACACAACTTTACAATAGCAAATCAGAACTATTTGTTCCAATCTAACTGCAACTTAGTACACATCCACTCCTCCCTCCCTTCTCCTCTCCCCACCCTCTGGAAATCACCACCCTATTCTCAACTTCTATAAGAACAAATTTTAGATTCCACATATGAGTGAAATAATGTTATATTAACATTTTTTGAATAAAAATACATAAACCTTGTACTTTAAGTTTATAAATATTAAATTCTGAAAAAAGAGAAGTTTGGCTTTTTGTTGACTATTTTGTGTTACTGTCATAAGTGCACTACAAGACTAAACTAATGAGTTTATAATGTTTAAGAATTCCTTTTAAATTAACAATTGTGGGGTACAGATTACTTTTAACTCTATATGACCAGGAATTCCTGAAGAGAGAAAGATTGAGAGAGAGAGAGAGAGAGAGAGAGAGAGAGAGAGAGAGAGAGAGAGAGAGAGGGAGCTTATTGTTGTAAATTAACTTTGCAAAGCTTGGTATAGTGCTTCATCTTTCTGTAATATTATTTCTTCTTGTAGAAGACAAAATGGCACTAACTTTAATTAACATTAACATGAAAGATATTGCCAAAAGGTATCCTTTCTTAAATGTTGGCCATAGCCAAATTAGCCCCTTAATTCATCAGATTACAGATTCAGCATCATAAAACAATCACCATAAAGCATCTTCAGTACTCCCCAGAACTATTCATCCCCATGGGTGATAGGTTTCTTGTCCTTTTCCTATTTCTCTTGACTTTTGACTCTATAAATAATTTCCTGTTAATAGGTTTGTTTCACACTGTATGTCTTCCATGGCCTTGACTTCCATTTTTCCCCCTTGACCACAAGAATAATATATACCCTCTTAGTGACTCTGTCTGTAGCTTCTGTGTGTAGACATTTCAATTGCTATATCCTGGAGCCAGGAAGTTGTGCTTTTTTAGTAAAAGTTTGCAGTCAGCTTTATTGTTTAGTTTATTCTCAATATATTATAGTGTGCTACAATGTACAAAGTGCTTTTTTTCTATTATTCACTTATATTATCATTGTTGTCCATAATAGCCAGCTAAGATTCTCAGAGAAGATGTAATAATTCTTATTTATATAAAAGATAAGAAACAGCTGGGCATGGTTGCTCATGCCTGTTATCCCAGTATTTGAGAAGCTGAGACGGTAGGATCATAGGTTCCAGGCCAGCCTCTTCAACTTAGGGAGTGAGACTTTCAGCAATTTAGCAAGACCATGTTTCAAAATAAAAAAATAAAATAAAATAGTATCTCCCTTGGGTTTAATTCTCACTATTATAAAAATGAAGAAAAGAAGGAAGGAAAAGGAAGGTCTTAAGTTTCAAAAAGTGAGTGATGGGCCTTTGCTAGGGACTCTCAGTAAATTGCTGAATGGTTTAGAGGTCCTAGTTAGGCTAGTTAGGCCCGGGGATTCTCCTGCAATGTTCCTTTCATAAACCCCCCACTACATCTAATTTATATCCTGGAAGAATGAAACCATAAACAAAAAAAACCCTGCTTCTCAATCTTCCTTTATTTTTTTTTTTTACCTTATAAATTCTAAAATTCGTAACAGTGGTCTTATACACTTACTTTCTCTTTTTCAAATATAAATATTTAATAGCCATAAACATACCCTTATGCCCTGGTCTATGCCCAAGAGATATTTGACTAGGCTACAAAACTCAGATAGTATCATAGTGGAAAAATTTAATACATTCATTGTCTTAGTTCTCTTCCATTCTTATTTATTGGCATGAAATGTGCCAATAAATTAATTCTCAGTATCCACAGGTGTAAGGTATGCTGATGCAGGTATTTTCTAAGTTTATGGAAAATAAAGTAAGACATTAGTATAAAAAAAATCAAAGAAAGAAGAAAATAAAATGGGAAGTAGAGTTACCGGCAGCACCCTGTTTTCAGGAGAATTAAATGAAAATCAATTTTTTATATAAATATATTTGACTCATATTTGGATGATACTCCATTTTAATCTGTTTCATTTAATAAAACATGCTTATTAATAGTCTTTGAGGATATAAGGCACTGTATATCATCAATGAGTGCTCTAAAGCTTCTGACCCTGTTAAGAAATACAATTTTATCCTTATGATTGCCATTCTGTCTTTGTTATTTGAATATATGGCATGCTGTTTGTACATAGAACATATATATATAGTAAATAGAACCTTAATGATATCCACATGAGTAGTTTCTCACATGGAATAAGGTCAATAATATTAGAGAACAATAATTTTAGCTCAGATTATGCGTAGAGGTTATGATAATGTGTACAGCCTGCTCATAACATAGCCTAAAGTTTCTAATTTCCCTATGTAATTCTAATACTTAAAGTCCTTTTAAAATATTCAATGCTATTTATCTCTTGAATATTATTTTGTTTTTAGATTTTGTCTCACAATTTATATTTACATTTATTCCTTATTTTGAAGACCTGAAATAAATATTTATCTTATACAATTCATCATAGGTTGGTTGGGAATTATATCAAGTATTTTCCTTTCTGGGTTTTTTGTTAATTTTTCTTTGTTTTAACTTTAATTTTGTCAACTTTATTGTTCAGATCAAAATATTTTTAAATTTTATATCATAGTCCAAATTTGAGTTCAATGTCATATGAAGTTCGCTTTTTTTCAAGAGAAAATTCTCCCCCTGCCTTTTATAGTATGTATGAAAAGAGACAGAATTGTAATTGAGGTATTTTCTTTGTATTTTCCTTGTCTTTTGCATAGATATTCATGTGTCACATCCTTTGTCATTTTTGCCTGTTTGTTTTCTTAAAATTATTCATATTAAGTATTTCTTGTCAAGTATTTCAGATTATATATGAATACAAGATTTTTTTATCAGTTATATATTTTATATATACTCTCTCCTAGTCTGTGCTTTGATGTCTATTTTCTTATTGTGTTCATAGAGTATTTTGTGTTTATAAGATAAAGTTTGTCAAATTTTTATTTTATATTCTTTTATTGTCATATTTGTGCCATCTTTTAGATATATCATTATCTTACAATTCTGTGAAAAAAAATAGACTTCCTATATTCTCAAATAACCTCGTACTTATTTCTTTAAAGTGTTATAAAAAGTTCAAGTGCCTACCTGAGAAAGAAACTTTCATCTTATTAGATGATTGCCAGAAAAATATTCTATCTGTATTTTTGCATCTCAAGGCAAACTAAGATAGCCGACCACTTGTCAGAAATGAGTTTTAGTGCAAAGAAGGAATAAATATAAACTTGGCATATTCTTTGAAAGTAAAAGACACCACTCTCTTTGTTCAAAGTCAATAAATGTATCTAAGTAAACATTATTTAAAACATTTCAAACCATGTAAGAGAGAATAAAAGCCCTCTTGGAACTTCCTTTATTTTATTTAAAAAGGCAATTTCTGGGAAATAAGCCTGCTATAAATTATATTTCAGGGAAGATCTACTCCCAAAATGGAGAATGTGAATAAACATACTCTAAATTCCTTCTCCAGGAGAATTTTATTATCCTGAAGGAGAGAAAAAGTCCACTACTAACTACATAGGTAAACATTGCCACAAACTTTCTTATCATCTATTTGTTCTTCTGAAAACTCATTTTTCTTTCCAAAAAGTCATTTGTTTTCTATAAAAAGCCTTTCTACCTTTTCTCTTTACCTATTAACATTGCATATAAGCCTCGAATTCTAACTACTCTTTTTGAATTACTCATCACTGAGTTTTCACATGCTTGTGTGCTACACACACAAATTTTCCGTTTTTAAAGAGATTTAAAAAAACCATTCAATGTATAAATATATGTGTCAGATCACATGCAAGATACTATTTTATAGGTTCACCGAAATAAATTTTAAACTTAAAGCATTGCAATTTGTCTTTTTCAAGATGTGTTCTTTGCAAAAATAGCATTTTTTGCCACCCATTCAAGTATAATAGATTTTAAGAATAAAATAAATATTGATTCATTTTTTCCAAGAAATATGAAATTTTATAGCATAAAATAATTGATCCATAGTCAATGGCCTTTACTTTAAAGACAAGCTCTTACATATCCAGAAACGTAAGCAATTTGTTGAAATTTGCAAAATCGAATTGATTAGTGGCAAAACCAAGAGGGAGAACCAGTCTCCTCCCTCCTTCATCCCCTCACCTTCCTATTTCCTAACAGATGGAGTAAGAGAGAGTGAGGGTATGATGAGTTAAGATGGACTTAAGTAAATAATGCTTTTTTAATAACAGAGATTCTGAAAGATGCAGAGGTGAGCAGAGCCAGAGCAGTAGTTTCGTAGGGGGGTGATGGACCATGGTGTCCAGGCAGAGGCACTCTAATTAGGGAAGTGTGTGGCAGGAAGGAAACAGAAGGAAAGACTGCCTGTTTTTTGTTTGTTTATTTGTTTTTCACTGATTACTTGAGAATTGTCTTCTCCCATATTCATTCATGTATTCATATATTCACATCCTTTCTATTTTAACTTAACCAGAGTCATAATAAATACTCATATGAAGAAAAATATTAAGCAGTACAGAACAGTAGAACATGGAGAAAATATTCCCTCATCTCTCCTATTTTCTTGTATTTCAATAATTCTACTTAGGTTCATTATCAATATAAATGGTATAATTATCCTTAATTTATCATGATTAGGAAATTATACTGGGATTTCCCATTATAATGGATGATATGGTAGTTAAACTATCTTCTGCCTCTCATTCCTCACTTTTTGGGTTGATAAATGTATTTATGTCCTAGAGTGCAGTGCTTCTGACCAAGGGGTGCATTTGCCTTCTAAAGAAAATTGAAACACTTTCAGGCGTGATAATTGACTGATGCCACTGGTATCTAATGGGTTGACCAGGAATGCTGCTAAACCTCCTATAGTGCATGGGAAAGTCCCCTACAAGAAAGAATTATTCCACCCCACAAGTCAAAATTGCTGCTATTAAGAAATTTTGCTCAGTAGTTAGCATACATAACTTTAGACGTATACATAAGATAATCTTGATCCATCAATATTTGGTATAATAGATTCTTGGTATGAAATATATGAGGAAATTAGTATTGTATTAGTTCTCATTTTACTTCAAATTCTTTGTTGTTTGTATTACTACTTTTACATTGTTATAGATTTTCAATTTTCCATTCTTGCTACCATAATTATAATTTTACCATGTATGTTTTATTTGTCAAATAATTTCAAGAACTCCGAATCATCATATGGATTGATAATTCACAATAATGATGATAATAATAATAATAATGATCCAGAAAAGGACCATCAATAGATGTTGAAATCATTGGGTTAAAAGGCATGGAGAACAAAATATTTAGACAGTCTCAAAACATCTTTTCACATGTTATTTATTCAACATATTAATTTTTATGAAAAGTCATTTTCACAATAATGGCACTGTGTTCACCACCTTAACCAAGTGATTACCTAATATATGGCGAACAAACTCATATCACGTGCCTCTTGATGTTATACAATGACAAATAGATCACATCATCTAATCACAAGGAAACAAACAAATTTAGACAATGGGATTCAACATAACAACTAGCCTAGGTTCTTTAAATATCCAGTGTTCTTAAAGATCAAATACAGACACAATAACAACAAAAGAGGTAAGGGTTCTGAAGTCTTCTAGATTGAGGAAGATCAAAGAGATATGATTACTAGATGTGGGTGACCATTGATTGGATCTTTTTCAGAGGTAAACGGGACATTTTGGACATTTTTGGAAATAGGTCTAGAATGAAGATAATATAATGTTACTATATTAATGTTGCAATTCTTAGGTGTGATATGGGCTAATTTTGGGGGGGGGTCATTATAAGACTAACCATCACACATCAGCAATTCACTTTGATATGACTGAGCAGGGGGTGAAGGGAGTGCATGTGCTCACACATATTCAGAGAGAGTTAAGTAGAGCAACTGTGACAAAATGTTAATAGTTTGTGAACTGATATAAAGGCTATATATGTTTTATTTATTCTACTGTTCTCCCTACTTAATTGAAATTATCAATTTTTCAAAATAAAATTTGTTAGTAAAAATTGTGTCAGTCAGTGGCTCAGAGCTAGAGAAAAAATCTTTGATTAAAACGACTGGAATTGAGCCGGGCGTGGTGGCTCACGCTTGTAATCCCAGCATTAGGGAGGCTGACACCGGAGGATGCGGGTTCGAGGCCAGCCTCAGCTACCTAGTGAGGCACTTCACAACTTAGTGAGACTCGGTTTCAAAATAAAGAATAAAAAATAGGGCTGGGGGTATAGCTCGGAGGTAGAATGCCCCTGAGTTCAATCCCCAGTACCGCAAAAAAAAAAAAAAACCCGACTGGAATTTATGTAGTGGTATGATGGTAAATACTTAAAAATCAAGTTCTAGGAGAAGAAATAGCCATGATTTATAACGTTTCTCATATTCTAAATATTCTTACCATGGCCAATTTCAAACACCGAATACAGAAATGGGAAGAGATGCTCAGTACCACACTATTATATAGTTTTTCTGCCATACAGGTGGATATAAATAACTTGAATAGCATAAACAATGGTAAAAGTGTAGTAAAACAATGAGAAATGGATTCTGAGTATTTATTGCTTCTATTTAATATAAACTTAAATATAGCTTTGTATTATAGATTTTTTAATAATGGCTGCATTTAAAAACTCTCTCAAAAACTCCTAACAATTTAATGGTTCTGAATGAGCCATAGAAACCAGCTCCTGTACACTACTGGTGTTAAGCCTTGGGAAGGTTCCCAGAATGGGAAAATAGAGTCTGAGAATGCAATGAAAATAAGCATATACAAACTCCACTACTTAAGTATCTATAAAGAGTAAAACAATAACTATGAAAAAATAGTGGATCTCCTTAATCTACCCAGAGTAAAATTTTATATAATGTATCAAATGGTTTCTGTGCCAAACCCAATTCTAGGTGCTAGAGTTATAGCAATGAATAAGACCAATGTAGTCTCTACTCTTGTGAACTTAAAATGCAGTAACTCAGTTTTATTTCTATTCTTTTAATTTTTTGGACTCAGAACTTGGAGCTTCTCTGTACTATTAGATAAAACCATATTTATTCTTGGAATATTGCTTATCTACACTGAGGTCTCTTTAAAAATGTATTGATCTTCTTTTTCCAGGGTATTCTTAAATTTTCCCATATTCTCCCCCTTCCCTTTCTTAATTCTCATTTTTAATTGCTTTTGGAATTTTGTTTCATTGCTTAAAAGAGACTTTATGAGAAAATAATGGAAAAAGATTTTTTTCTTCATCATGTTAAACTGGAAGATATCATCTGCTTTCAAGTGAGATTGTTAATCTAAGTAGAATGAATTGGAAACTTCTCTGTATGAAACTATGATAGCTGCCTATGAGGTTTCTACTGGTTTTCAGATTAGATATCTATGTTATATCTATATTAAAAGAAACAACTTTAGGATGAAAACTAATAGAAAGTAATAACTCCATAATTGTCCAAAATACAGTTTTGTGACATATTTGGTTCTAAGGTGTTACAAACTTCTGCTAATATGCTGAAAACTTCAATAAAAGAAAGTATAGTAATGCTTTTCCTGAGACCTATCCATTTGGAAATTTTATCTCTTTAACACTTTCGTGTAATTATTATATTACATATTATAGTTTTGTATTTATCATATGGTGTATATTTAGCTTTCATGACTTTTTTAGTTGGGTGAAAATTACTTTATGGGCAAAAGGAGTCATACATGCTGAAACTTAAGTATAACTTAGAAGCCATTTACTTATCAGCATTAAGAGTTTTAAGCATGTATTGATTCCATCCGTTATCCTCAATGTGGCAATGCATTCAATCTTCAATATGATAAAAAGCCAAGAGTTTAATTCTTTTTATATGTAAACTTGAAGTTCTTTATTCCACATAGATTAGGTTAGATTCAACTGAGATTCATCAAAGCATAAATTCTGTTTGGTTAGAAAGCTTACACATTGACAATTGGGCATTTAAAGTGTTCATTCTTTTCCATCTCATTCTGAATGAAACAACATGACTTTCGTAATCCACTGATCAAGGAGAATTATATAAATGACATTATTTTACATCTCCTTTTCCCTTTTTAATAACTTTACTGATGACTAACAGCTTTAAATCACTGTGTCATCATTAGGAATTTGAACCCTACTTCTTTTACAGTTCATCCAAAATAACGAAGATGTTATCAGATAAAAATAGCAAAAACCACATTAATATGTTAGAATAATGTCTATATCTGTATGCAGGTTATATACAGTATAAAGTGTTTTAAGGGATTTTTCTAGGTATCTTTTCTAAATATTGTTTAAACAAGTAAACTCAAGAAAAAAAGAAAAAACATGCAATGGAACTAATTTTGATAATGCATATCCTTAAAGTATTTTGGCTTTACATTTTCAACAGAACTACATTCTATGATCAGTTTATTTCTCTATTTGCTACATTTTTCTTTTCATACAATTAGTTCTTCTTGTTCGTTCTAGTAACACTGCTATCTAGAGACACCTGCTGGGAAATAAATGAACAGAAGAAAATTCAAACCTGTGCTTTGGGAAACAAGAAAAGCTCCCCTCATATAGTTTAAGCATGTTTTCCTCAAATAACATATTTTGTTTCAGAGCACACTTGCCTCCAAAATATATCAAAATTCACCTATATCTGGAGCTTTGCTATTGTTCTGAAAATTACCAGTCAGCAGGCAGTTTATGAATCTACATATAAGAATACATGCTATATCCAGTAGGTGTACAATGCAAAAAATAATGATAAATCTACTTCAGCCAAGTCACTTATTAGATGTTCATGTGTCTCTTTTTAAATAAATTTTATAGAAATATTTTCAGAGTGATTATAACTTCTAATTTTCATATTTTTACATCTCAATTTTATTTGAAACATTTGCTAAAATGATACAAATTTTATCCTTGATAAATTTTATACAAATATTCTGCATTAAGGAAAATAGTCTCTTATAAGTATGTTTAAATAAATAAATCTTCACCTCAAGTTTCCCAATTATAATCTAGTAGATTAAAAATATTGAAAATTAAATGTAAAAAGTACAATGTTTGATAGCATATCATAAATTAATTATTTCAATGGTGTCAAACTGTAAGCTATGCTTAAACTGAACTATGTTGATGTCTCATAAAATCTTAAGACTTAAGGATGTTGTGTGCATATCTGATTCCTTGAGTGATCTTAACAATTTCATTTTATATACTCTCCTGAATATCAAATAGTAGGGCAAGACTGTAGCCAGGTCTTGGAATACAGCCACCACACTAGTTCTTAAGTGATATTCACATAATTCAGCTGAACATGGACCAGTCATGTGTGGAGAATGGATGACGGCAGGATTTTCAAGCACCTGCTCTATGCTCCCAACCAGATAGAGAGAATACATTATATGGCGACAAACTGTTATCTGGCCTCCAACCATGTGGCAAAGATGCTGACAACTGCTTAGAAGCCAACCAAATATACAATTTGATAGTGGGTAAGCATTGTATAATTTCAAGAAAGAAGAGAATGCACTTTGAGAAGTCAGTGATGTAAAAGGAAAACACCCTCTATAATTGGAATTAAATGACCTTAAAAACTCATATTGTCCTTTACAGATAAAATATGCAAACCTAGTCCAGTATCTCCAATAGCATCTTGAAAAAAAAAAAGAAGAGCTTAAAGGGTAAGAATATGGCTCTGAAATCAGACAAATTCCAGTTTAGTCTCTATCACTAAGCAGCTGATGCAAGGTCTTTGACCTCTCTAAATGGAATTTTCTTCATTAGCAAAGAGGAGATAATGAATGGTACTTTGGGAATGACTGATATTAAGTAAGAATACATATAAAGTGCTTACTAGGATATTCGACATATGGTAAGCATTCAACTAACATTAACATTTTAATGTTGATCATCTGCAAAGGGGGTGATTTCATTAAAGCACTGTACCCATCATTTCTATTACTTTTTTGAAACTATAATAGCATAATTATTTATATTCTTGAAAAAAAGTAGCCAGAATCATGATTATTGGCTTTTAAACATTACAAAAATCAATTAGAAAATCAGATTGCAGCTGGATGTAGTAGCACAGGCTTGCAATCTCAGTACTTGGGAGGCTGAGACAGGAGGATCACAGGTTCGCAGCAAACCTCAGCAACTTGATGAGGCCCTCTGTAATTTAGTGAGATCCGGTTTCCAAATAAAAAAATAAAATAGGGCTGGGGTGTAGCTCAGAGGTAGAATGATCCTGGGTTCAATCACATACACACACACACACACACACACACACACACACCAAAAAAAAAAAAAAGGAAAGAAAAATTAGATTAAAAGCTGGGCCACTAGAAATGCAAATTTTAGGTAGATTGACAATACATATTCTATATGTTATGTTCAATTATCTTCAATGAAATTCAAATTTATCACCCTGGAATCACCCCCCCTCCCCCGGCAAAATACGTAGAATAGTCATGGAAGTCCTATGCAAATATTGAAAGAAATCTTAATAAAGATTTTAAAACAACTGAAGATATATCACAATGTGAATCACAACATTATTGTTTGTTGTGAGACCTCATATTGGAAAACTCTAGCTATTAATCTAGATTAGTTGAGTAAAAAACAACAACAAAAAAGTGACAACTGAAAAATCGCAAGCCAGAGGCCTACATAACATTGACAGCATTCGTTGTCAAGTCTCCTGGAAGGAAACAAAGCCAGCTTTGCAGAGATTGTATTTTTGTTTTGCATGTGATTGGAATATAAGCTAGTGGGCATAGAAAGAAGAGTAGCTTGAGAAAATTGGACTGTTTACTGATTATTAACTTTCTTGTTTTGCTTGATGTTCTTCCTAGATAAGTGAAAAAATAAAAGTATATATGCTTTGGCAAGACATAAACTTATAGTTAATAAGTATGTTTCATATATTACTTTCTTCAGGTAATGGTATTATAGAGGAATAATGTCAGGGAATATTGATGATGATGATGATAGAGACAGATGTATAAATATAGATACAGATTAAGATGAAATATAAGATAAAAATGAATAGACACAAGGTTATATTAAGTGTATAAGTTAAGTATAAGTCAATTATGTGGGAAAGTAAAAGATGGAGGGGAAAGTGTGATAAAACATCAAGAAGAAAAGTAGACCAGAATTAAAAACTAAAAGTTTAACCAGCAGTTATCAGTTTGGAAAATCTTTAAAAAATGTTATTCTTGGCCAACTATTTTTCTTTAGAAGTAGAGAGCAAATTATAAAATAATAATTTAGTGTTCTGCTTATTACTTTAACTAAGCACTTTTCCTGCATGCTCCTTACAAACTGGACTCAGATATAAGCAAGACTGAACTCATTATTGTCCCCTGAAGGCAGCATGAATCTAAATCAGCTAAAATATAAGGCTCAGAGTAACTTTTGGGCTAGTAATAAAATTCATGGTGCTTAAATTGCTCACTTCTAATGCATATTTTACAAGTCTCAGAGGAAACCTCTGAAACTCATAATTTCCCCCCTTTTCTCATTATTATATTTGATACACTTTCAAACTCTGTAAGACACATTTAGTACTTTGCATAGCACTGAAAGTCCCTATCTGAGAGAATGTGAAGGTGATATAGAATAGCTTCTATTTGAAGTATTCAACTTTAGATTGCTAAATGAGAAAACTGGGGAAAAATGCATCCAAAATCATCTGAGTTTGACTTCAGAAAGAGATCAGTTTTCCAACATATGCTGTGGTGCTGCCTTTTAGCACATGGTTCCTGGATAAAAGGAATTTTGAAGATTTATTTACTGTAAGCACTTTAAGCCCTTTAAGTAGTTGTTTATGGCGGTTACATGATTATTCTCACCTTTTTGTACTTTCATTTTTGCTCTCTGTTCGGCAATATTTGTTTATGTTTTTGAGTGACACTTAATGGTCATAATAGAGCACGGAGCTTACCGACCAACAGAAAGATGAGTAGGTGATCTTCTTTCCATTGTCATCATTCCTAAAATAACTTATTAAATGAACCAGAGGACTATTCCATGGGGACCTGAGGTATCAGAAAAATGAAAAAAAAATTGTATTTTGCTCTAGTGTTTTGGTTTCTTTTAAAAGAATACTGATTCATCTTCCAATATGATGATCGTATCCCACTAATTTCTATGATAATAGTTTTTATGAAACTTCCACAATCTTTGAGTGATAACACAACTTAAATCATGCAAAATTTAGATACTTTTATAGTAAAAATTAGATGCCTATCAAAAATATAAATAAACAATAGAATACAACTGATTTTTGTTTGTTTTTGTTTTGTGAAAAGAAGAGGTGGTTAAGAATTGATACATTTGATATGTAAATAATGATAAAATATTCACATATTTTATCTTTATTCTGAAAGAAAAATAATTTTTCTGCACATAGAATGATACATTGAAAATTATTTGCTCTCAGTACATTGAAGAAATCGTTTCTCCTTTGACCATCTTTTCGTTTTCACTGTTGAGAATTCAACTGCTGCTTCTTTACATGGAATTTTTTTTTTCTTTTTTGTAATACTGTAATTGAACCCAGAGGCATTCTACCTCTGAGCTACATCCCCAGATCAATTTTATTTCTTATTTGGAAATAGGGTCTCACTATGTTGCTGAGGTTGTCCTTGAACCTATGATCTTCCATTCTCAGCCTCCCAGGTGCTAGGATTATAAATGTATACCACTATATCCAGCTGTACAGAAAATATTTATTTCCACGGTCCCCAGCTTTTTATACCTCTAGTTTCACAACAATATATCTAGTTTGGATTTCTTTTTATTTTTTCTGTTTTGGATCTTCTAGACTTTTATATCTATGTCCAACTTTTATATCAGTGACCAATATCAGTCAGTTCTAGGACATTTTCAGACAATTATGTAGTCAAATATTGCTTTATTTATTTTTGTGCTATGCTTTGATTACTCTTTCTGTACATCAAATTAAAAACTTCCACCCTAACCTCTATATTCATATGTTCTCATATCTTTGTTTTCTATACTTCATTTGAAGCAATTTCTTCTAATTTATTTTCTAATTCACTAATTCTCTGTGTCTAGTCTGCTATTAAACATGCACATTGGCTTTTAATTATAATTGTGTTCAGGTCATATTTTATAAATATTTTCAAATTTGAGATTTCTGTCTTTAAGTATGGTAACTATTGTTAGTCTATAATTGTGTCTGATTATTTCAAAATAAAAGGATATATGTGTTGGACTTGCCATCTGTTTTATTTGTCTTTACTGATTTTTAGTTCCTGTGCCTTTCTGCCATGTATGTTTGCTTTTTTTCTGTATTATCAATTTTATCAAGAATTTGTTCATGCAAATTCCTTAAGGCCAAGTATAAACTATATTTTTCCAGAGATGACTTATGTTGCTTCTGCCAAAAAACTGAGAATACCATGAGACTGACATTATTTATACTGCAGGCCCATTTAGGAAATTTTAGTACATTCAGGTAATGCTATTTTTCACTGCATTCATAACATCCTAGGTTTAGCGTTACAATTTATAAGGTATACCCTTCCACTCCACTTCAAGAGGAGGCAGGTTTATTTTGTTTCATCCTTGCCCTGAGAGTATAGTCTTTTAAAGCCCAATTTTATGGGCAAAGTGTTACCTATTAGACTTTGTTTGGCCTTGAGTTTTGATCTCTATAATCTTTGTCCTGAAATCCAATCAAAGGCTAAATTCTGTTTCATTAGATTCAGCAAATTTTCAGTGGTCTACTTAGCAATTTTAGCCCTTGCATTCTTTTAGACTATTATGTTAATTTCTGATATTTTTTATTTTCTTAGTGCATTTAAAAATAATCTTAATATATATTATCTAGCATTTTTAGTTGTTTGTTGAGAGATTCATTTCAAATAATCTAGCCAGTCTGTTACATATAGGCATGGGGCCCTACACTTCTTTCTGCTCTACTGCTATTTAGGGTCAAAATACTTTAGCCAAGTAAGTTCTTTTTGCAACAGAGTAAAATTACAAGTTTTGTTAGGGAAACAGAAGCAGAATAGTCTACAATATAAGGATAGTGATAACTTTTACATAGAAATATAAGAAAATAAGCATATATAAAAGTGTGTGTGTGAGTGTGTATGTGTGTGTGTGTGTGTGTGTGTGTGTGTGTGTGTGTTAAATTTAGCAAATGAAGGGCATTGACAAACTGTGCTGAGATCATTTAGGCTAGATTGCAAAAAGGATTTTAACTAGAAGATATAGAAGCAATGTTAGGGGAAATCTACATCACCAAGATTTTTAGGTATGTTGCTATCAAAAAACAATGGTAGCATTATTTACTGAGTGGACTTTGGAAGCCAGGCAGTTTAAAAGGATTATTTTAAATAATATTCCCACTTGTTCAGTAAGTATGTCCCTTTCACAGATGATTGAGTAGGCCTCAAAAAATTAGTTATGTCCACAACTCACACTTAGCAAAACTGATGCAAATCCAAGAAATCTCACTCTGGAACCCACTGGACACTTGTGAAAAGACATCAGATGGTAGTTTAGGTGTGGTTATGTTTCCACAACAGTATGTCAGAGAATCTTTAAGGTCTTTCCAAGCTAGGTGTGGTGGCACATGCCGGTGATCCCAGT
This sequence comes from Graphiurus murinus, assembly GCA_004027655.1. Classification (NCBI taxonomy): domain Eukaryota; kingdom Metazoa; phylum Chordata; class Mammalia; order Rodentia; family Gliridae; genus Graphiurus; species Graphiurus murinus. The sequence continues at coordinate 30,356 of PVLC010018642.1, forward strand.
ACCTAGAAGGCTGTGACAGAAAGATGGCAGGTTCAAGGACAGTCTCAGCAACTAGCAAAACTCTCAGCAGGTTTCCCAAGGGGCCTGGGACCACTGCTTTGAAATGTAATCATGGAGGAAGATAAGACCTAATCTTCCCTGACAAGACCCTGTTTCCAAACAAAAAATTTTAAAAAGTGGTGGGGGGTGTAATTAGGAAGTAGACTGTCTCTGGATTCAATCCCCCAGTAACACACACACACACACACACACACACACACACACACACACACACACACTCCTTTCCAGCTATATTAAAACACATACAGTTGTAGAAGTAAAAATAAGATATAAACATATAGTACCTTGTCTTTATTGCCTTCACAGTATCAGATGCATCCACATATTCTTATTTACTTTTAGGAGAGATACTAAAGTGGAAGTTTCACTTCTTATACTCAGTATTTCTTAATGCAATGGTACATGGACAAGAATACCACTTCTCTAGTTCCTGGATATAATTTTAAAGAAAGAAAAATAATCAGTCAATACCAATGTATATATTATTTATTTTGTCTACACAAACACTAAAGGAATTCTCTCTGATTAACCTTATGGTGAAGTAAATGAGCTCAAGTATTAATAATTGACCTGCTTTAGTAAAAGGTCATTCCAAATATATCTATAATCCTCTTAAATAAAACAAAATTTTAACTACTTATTTTCGACTCTAAGATTATCTTTTGGAGTTCACCTTGATTCAATGAGGTTATGGACCAAGCAATATTATCTTAGTATTCATGGTGACAGCAGTTAACCTGGAAACCTAATGAAAATCTCATGCAGTCAGATTTGTACCTCTGGCCTGAATTTCATGATAAACATTAATATTTCCAAATGCAATTAATTTGGTTATTTTAATGCGAAACATATCATCACTATTGAATACAACCTATGAAATGATTGATGTGAGGCATTGCTGTTACATGAAACTTGATTAATTTACTTAGGATTTCCCCAGACAAGGAATCTATATCCTACATACAACTATTTCAAAAATAGTAAAGAAGTATGAAGAAAATGAAGAGCAGGCTGAGATGGGGAGAGAGGAGAGAGCCTATTCATTATGCGGCAACCTTAAACTGCTATAAGACATTAGGTAAATATAATTTCATCTTTGGATTTGGGAATAATTTAGCAGAAATAATTCCTCAAATAAATCAACACCATCAAAAGAGGAGAAACTCATAAAAGTTGAAGAGAAAAAAGCCTTTCAAACTGACCAACATTTGTAGATTGAGAGTTAAATAACATATTCTAAACATACACTAAAAACTATTCATCCTTCCGTTACCCAAATACATGGCATATGCAAGTCTCTGGTCTCAAGCTCAGCTGAGGTCATGGCCTACATTTTATCTACAAATTACTTATTTTTCCTGTTATAAACAAAGAAAACTTAAATCCTTTAATCATTTTTTTGCAT
>PVLC010018643.1:0-31762 GCA_004027655.1 Graphiurus murinus
AATAAAAAAAAAAAGGGCTGGGGATATAGCTCGGGAGTAGAATGCCCCTGGGTTCAATCCCCAGTACTGCAAAATAATAATAATAATAATAATAATAATAATAATAATAATAATAATAATAATAAAATGCAGATTCCAGCCGGGTGTGGTGGCGCACGCTTGTAATCCCAGCATTTGGGAGGCTGAGACAGGAGGATTCGGGTTCACGGCCAGCCTCAGCTACCTAGTGAGGCACTTTGCAACTTAGTGAGACCCCATTTCAAAATAAAGAATAAAAAATAGGGCTGAGCCGGGCGTGGTGGCGCACGCTTGTAATCCCAGCATTCGGGAGGCTGAGACCGGAGGATCCGGGTTCGAGGCCAGCCTCAGCTAACTAGTGAGGCCCTCCGCAACTTAGTGAGACTCGGTTTCAAAATAAAGAATAAAAAATAGGGCTGGGGGTATAGCTCGGAGGTAGAATGCCCCTGAGTTCAACCCCCAGTGCCGCAAAAAAAAAAAAAAAAAAAAAAAAAAAAAAAAAAATAGGGCTGGGGTGTAGCTCAGAGGTAGAATGCCCCTAGTTCAATTTCCAGTACCAAAAAAATAAAATAAAATGCAGATTCCAGGGGCCCTCTGCCAGACGTTGAGATTTAACAGGCCTGGATTAGGGTCCAGGAATCTACTCACCACCAAAGGAAAAGTACTTCTGATACAAGTTCAGCCCACACTTTGAAAAACATTAGCTTGGGTTGACTATCAACCCAAGTGATAAATAGCAATTATCTATCACTCAAAATAACGTTATTTTGGTGGGTGTCCCATCTAAGTCTCTCTTTATTCACTTTTTTCCCAACTTCTCTCCTCCGAAGAGATCTTGCTATACATAGTTTTGTTTTATTTTTGGTACTGGGGCATTTTACCTTGGACCCATATCATCACCAACCCTTTTACTTTTTTATTTTGAAACAAGGTCTAAGTTGCTAAGGGCCTTGTAAATTGCTGAGGTTTGAACCTGCAATTCTCTTTTCTCAGCCTCCCAAGTCCTGGGATTACAGGCATGTACCACCATGCCCAGCTCTATGCATAGTTTTGTAACCTGATTTTTTTTCAATATTGCTGCATATCATTTAATTATTTTCTACAAGGCGATTGTGTGTGTGTGTGTGTGTGTGTGTGTGTGTGTGTGTGTGTGTTGCTAAGGATTGAACCCAGGAGCATTCTACCTCCAAGTTACACCCCCAACCCTATTTTATTTTTTATTCGGAAACTGGGTCTCACTAAGTTGGGAAGGCTGTCTTCAAACCTGCAATCCTCCTGTCTCAGCCTTCCAATTACTGGAATTACAGGCATGCACCACCATGCCTGGCTTACAAGGTGACTTTTAAGTTATAAGGTCTTCCATTGTGAGCTCTTCCATCATTTATTAACTCAGTCTCCTGATCACTAGGCATTGAGATTGTTTCTAATCTTCCTCAATTGCTCCTATACAAACCCTGGATATAGAAACTTGCATTCTTTCCTGGTGATAAATGCCTAAAAGTCACGAGAAGGCTTTTGGTGAAGTGACAGACCAACCTACACTCCCAGCAAGGGTGGAGGAAGCTGCCTCTCGTCTACATCATTGCCCACTGGGTGTCACTTTTTTTTTTTAACTCTTGCCAGTCTGGCAGGGCTGGGGTGACCCTGGGCCTGGGGGTCTGTTTTGCAGAGTGACACAACCTCAACAGAGAGTGAGAGTGAAGACAACTTCCTCACGCTGCCTCCCAGGGACCACCTGGGCCTCACTCTCTTCTCCATGCTCTGCTGCTTTTGGCCACTGGGCATTGCTGCCTTCTATTTCTCCCAGGGGGTAAGTACACCTGGGCCCCAGCCACCTCCCTGTGCTAGGGGGCTTGGCACCCCATCTGTGGGATGGGGTCAAGGGCCTGGCAGGCTGGGCTCTGTGGCTGGCTGTGGGGCTGCTTTCTTTCATCAGCACTTCTCTCTCCCTAGACCAGCAAGGCTATCTCCAAAGGGGACTTCCGCCTGGCCAGCACCACCTCCCGCCGGGCCCTCTTCCTGGCCACGCTCTCCATTGCCGTGGGGGCTGGTCTCTATGTAGCCGTGGTGGTGGCTCTGGCAGCTTACATGTCCCAGAATGGCCATGGCTAGTGGCCAGCAGCACCTGCATCCTGACTCCCCTGGACCACCCAAGGAAGCAGCCAAGGAGCTTGGGGCTGCAGACTCTACAAAGAGCCCTGGCCTCTTGAAAGAACCCAAGAGAGTGGCTTGCCCAGGGAGGCCTCCCTGTCTGCAGCCTGCAGAGCTCAACCTTCACTTCTTCCCACCACCGCTCCAGCCCCAGAGCAGGCCAGGGGCACCGCTCTCTAACACAGGCCGCAGACGGGCAACAGGAGAGGCTGGGCTGCCCCAGCAGGGCCTAGCCCAGCCCATTCCCAGCTCATTCTGCCTCTTCTTCAGGGTCTCCTACCCTGCAGGTAGCCCACCACCCATTCGCCAACCGAGACAGAGAGAGAGAGAGAGAGAGAGAGAGAGAGAGAGAGAGAGAGAGAGAGAGAGAGAGAAAGAAAGCAGGAGGTTCCAGGGAAGAAAAAGTGTTTCCAGGGACAGGGAGCCTGACCCAGTCCTTTCAGACCATAGGGGGCATCAACTGGAGACAGCCTGAGCAGCTTCCCCCAGATCTACTCTCTGGCCCATGATGCCCTGACCCAGCTAGTCAGGAAAGAAATACATGGAGACACCCCCAGTCTTTTCTGATTCTAGGGGCTGCTTATCTCCCCTGGGGGCAGGTAAGACACTGTAGATCCTAGACAAAGAAATGGAGTCTCCGCATGTAAACCCTGAACCAAGGGCAGGTTCCTGGATTGTCTCTGTGTGAAACAAAAAAGCCGATGTGATGACAAACTGGAGGGCCCGGAAACACTGCTGGACCCCATTGCCCCTGTTCCCCACCCTCACCCTCACCATCCTTTCTGGGCTCTGTCTGGGGGTCTCTGAGCTGGGAGATGGAGAGAAAGTGCCCTCAGTTCCCCAGCTACCCACAAAGGCAGCGCAGAATGCAAACCCAGCTCTGTGGGAAAGGCAGGGGCAGTGGGAGAGTCTGGGAGACGTGAGGGCAGGTAAAGGAGGCTTGGGCAGCAGCCAGCAGTACAGGAGGGCTTCCCAGAAAAGTTGTCCCCTGATCAAGTCCTAGATGAGGAGAATCCACCTCGGGGAATTGTTTCCACATAACTCCTTGTGTTGGTGTGCAGAGGTATAGCAAGAGCTTCCCATGGGGGTTCCTAAGCTATTTGGATTCTCCCTGGAACATCCAGACTGGAGTCAAACTGCAGCCATTTCTGAGTGCTCCGCCAACATGAGGGGGAAGGCTGAGCTTGCATCTCAAAAACCAGTAATGTTTTCTCTTCTCTGAATGCTGGGGGATCCGGGGTGGGACTTTGGCCAACCTTGGGGCCCCTTCACTGATACCTCTATCAGGGCTGCTCTCAACACTCTCCTCCCAGCTGCTAGGGAATCAGAATGTTAGAGACATCCATCGGGCAGGCAGGGAAGCAACACACTGGGAAGGTGGGCCTGTCGGGGCTCAAGCTACAGGTGTGCAATTTGGGGACATGGTCATTCCCATGCCCACCCAGAGTCCAGATGGAGCTATGGCTCCACCACCAACCATTCCTTGTCCCACGTACTCCCCCACCTCACGCATTGCCCAGCCCTCCCTGCATCACTGGCGGTTTTAATGCCCCCTTATTGTATTTATTTATCCTGGTAATAAACTTTTCTGTAACACCTGGTGCCCCCGGGCCTCTTGCTGTTCTTGCCTGCTCCCGCTTTTCCCCGAATCCCGTGCTCCTCCGGTACTGAATTCTATCATCGCCGTATCCGTTGCACCTGACCCCCAGCAGCCTCTGCAGAGGACAAGCCCACTTCTGGGCCTAGGAGAAGAGGTGATCAGAGGCCTACACTGCTCCAGAGCGCCTCTGCTTGGAGTGGCCTAGATGTGAGTTGATGGCTTGCATTTGCCTTTATGCAAGACAAGGTAGGATCCATGCCTGAAAGAAGAAAAAAAAAAAAAAAATCCCTCCTTGGCTCAAGAGACCCAGAGGTCAGGGAGGAAGGGATGTGAGAGGGTGACTGAGGCCCCATGGAGCCCACTCCCCTGCTGTCCACTCATGGGTCCCCCATATCTTCATCCCCAGAACTGCTCCTGGGCAGTGTAGAAAGGAAGCTATCTCTGCCTGCTTCCAGTTCCATCCTCAACATCCTCTCAGTCCTGAGCCCCCAAAAGCCTGCCTGGGCAGCAGAGGGGCTTGCCTGGCCTCTAGGTCACTGAGAGAGAAGGCCCTGGGGAGGTGGGTCATGTACACCCCACACTCTCTGTACACCTATATGCAAAACACAGCTCAGCACATCTGTGTACACACACTGAATGGGCTGGGTGCCCCTAGGCGAGATTAGCAAGCCAGATGCATTTGTGAAGGAAAGAGGAGGTGATAGGTATTCAAAGAGGGAGAGGTCAGCTGTAATGGAGTCCCAATGACAGTCACAGAAGAGCCAGGATGCCCTTCAGAGATAGCCCAAGATGGACCAAAGGCCAGGCCCTTTTACCCTCTCATCCATCAGCCACTGGAGGTGGGCCACCCAAAAGGGAGGGGGTGCAATACTTTCTTCAGCTGAGGTCACCCCATAAGGAGCTTGCCCTGAAGGCTGTTCAGCTCCAGCGCCTGCAGCAGCTGGGGGACTGTCAGTCCTTCCTGAAGGGACCTGGACACCACATCACGGCTTCTACCACACCCACCACCGAGCTGCAAGTGTGCCAGCGTCTGCCCAGATCTCCTCTGCCCTCCCCTATACGCATGGAAGTTTGCTTCCTGGGAATTCTGTGACATGTGGCCAGCAGGCAGGACAAGCTAAAAATGCCAGAGGTGATGCAAGTGTCAGCCAATGACCGATGGGAGTAGGTGAATAAACAGCCTCCATGTCTTGGATGGGAGAAGACTGGCCGTGTTCCACACTTGTTCCCGGGGTTTCCAGTGGGATTGAGCTTCAGCTGCCCACAGCAGCAATCTGTGCAATAGCGTGCCCCTCACTGGCTGCCTTGCACTCCATCTTCTTCCCCACTCCCTTCCTGTACTTGCTCGGTCACTTCCCAATAGACCATCTACAACTAAATCAGGGTTGGCTTCTAGGGGAACCCAAACTCAGACATACATGCAGTTCACAGACACATTCATGCATCATAGATACGCACTTACTTGCAAACACACAAACCTACACACACGCACAGGCACAACAGGCATGCCTTTGTGCATAGGCACAGCCCACACATGCACAAAAACTGCACACACACACACACACACACGTGCACACACAAGAGGTAGGAAGGAAGCCGGTGGGGGAGGAATCTCATCCAATCTCCAGCCTCACTTGCCCCATCACCAGGCTAGCTCTGCACCCGGGACTGGACACTGAGCACTTTGTTCCCCAGTCCAGGCTCTGCCTGGGTTAGGCAGGCCGCCCCAGAGCCCAAACATTCCCTCTCGGAGCCTCTAATATATTGTTCCAATGCTCCAGGCCTTGAGAAGAAGGAAGAGAAGACAAACAATTTCCTGTATTCTTTTTTTTTTTTTTTTTTTTTTTTTTTGCAGTACTGGGGGTTGAACTCAGGGGCATTCTACCTCTGAGCTATACCCCCAGCCCTATTTTTTATTCTTTATTTTGAAACCGAGTCTCACTAAGTTACGGAGTGCCTCACTAGGTAGCTGAGGCTGGCCGAGAACCCGGATCCTCCGTTCTCAGCCTCCCGAATGCTGGGATTACAAGCGTGCACCACCATGCCCAGCTCCTATATTCATTCTTTATTTTCTTTTCCTATTTATTTATTTAGAATCGACACCAGGGCTACCCGCCCCCAAGCCCTTTTTATTTTTAAACTTTGAAATAGGGTCTTGCAAGCCGGGCATGATGGTGCACGCTTGTAATCCCAGCATTCCGGAGGCTGAGACTGGAGGATCCGGGTTCGTGGTCAGCCTCAGCTACCTAGTGAGGCACTCCGCAACTCAGTGAGACTCAGTTTCAAAATAAAGAATAAAAAATAGGGCTGGGGGTGTAGCTCAGAGGTAGAATGCCCCTGAGTTCAATCTCTAGTACCGCAAAAAAAAAAGAAATAGGGTCTTGCTAAGTCCTTGCTAAGGAGCCACCCTGATCCCAGCCCTTTTTAATTTTTAATTTTGAAGCAGGGTCTTGCTAAATTGATGAGGCTGGCCTCAAATTTGCAATCCTGTCTCAGCTCCCAAGTGCTGGGATTACAGGTTTGCATCACCACGCCCAGCTCCCCCAGCTCTTTTTATTTTTTATTTTGAAATAGGATCTTGTGGCTGGGCGTGGTGGTGGTGCACGCTTGTAATCCCAGCATTTGGGAGGCTGAGACCTGAGGATCCGGGTTCACTGCCAGCCTCAGCTACCTAGTGAGGCCTTCCGCAACTTAGTGAGACCCTGTTTCAAAATAAAGAATAAAAAATAGGGCTGGGGGTATAACTCAGAGGTAGAATGCCCCTGAGTTCAATCCCCAGTACCACAAAAAAAGAGAGAAAGAAATAGGATCTTAGGATCTTGCTAGTTGCTTAGAGTCTTACTTATTTTTTTAATTTTGAAACAGAGTCTCATGTCTGGCTTTTTTTTTTTTTCCACAGGGTATCACTATGTGGCCCAGGCTGGTCTTGAATTCCTGAACTCCTCAGCTCAAACAATCCTTTTGCCTCAGGCTTCCTAGTAGCTGGGACTATAGGATGTGCCATCACCTGGTTTGATTTGCTATTTTCAACCCTGGTCCTACTCTCCCCTCCTTGCCTCCCTCTTTCACCTCTATCCCTACCCTCAGCTGCAAATACAGGCTCTACAGAGAAAATGGAACCTGAGATGAGCCCTGGGCCCCTCCCGTCCTCTGCTGCCCCTAGAAAAGGCCCATTGGTGCAGCAGGCCTGTCCTATTCGTCAGTCCTTGGAGCGCAGTGGGGACACCCGCCCCCTCTGCAGGAGGCCTGCCTCTGGCTCGCCTGGGGCGCTTTAGACCTGCTTCCCAGCTTTGCCGCTCCTCCAGCCTGAGGCTCCTGGGAGGCCTGGGGGCTTCAGTTCCTCCCCTTCAGGCTGACTCCTCAGGCTGGAGACAGAGGCTGAGAGTGAGGAGGGTCCCCTGGGTAAAGGTGCCCGTGATGCGCTGCAGTGCCAGCACATCTGTGCAAATATTACCAATTATTTTCCTCACTATAAACACCCAGCAGGAAAGCAGGGAAGCAACCAACCCAAACTGTTTAAAATAGAAACCGGAATTGCTGCATAGGGAAGTTGGGGCAGCCGGCAGAACAGGGGCCCTGCACCGAGGACGCAGGGTCTCCCCATCCACTGCACTTACCATGCACCTGCTCCTGGTGGCCCCCACCTCCCAACCTCCCAACCCACCCAGACAGGAGCAGAGGAGGAAAGCCCACGCCTAGGGGCTGGGGGATTCAGGCCCTGAGCAATGTGGCTACATAGGTGCAAGGAGCTGAGGCTACCTGGCCTGTGGTCTGCGACTGCTGGCCAAGCACCTGCCATGTGGGAAGACGTGAGAGGAGGAAGTCAGCGAGAATACTGGCCTGCCCCACACTGAGTGAAAAGGATTAGAAAGTGTTCACAGGACCCAAGAGCCTTCTCTGACCCTCCCTCCCCACAAATTGGCTGCCGGACAGATGGCAGGTTGCAGTAATCACACGGGTTCTTAAAATGGTGACACACTTTCATGCCAGTTAATAAATAGACCTTGTCCTGCTCCAAACCCTCCCAAGTATTCTTTCCTGCTCCCCTGGCCCCTCTCCAGGACCCCCAGGCCTCCCACACCCAGGAATGATGAAGGGTTAGCACAGCAGCCCCCTCCCCCAAAGCACTGGCCTGTGCCCAGGCAGCCCCACCTGTCCAACATCTCCAGTGTCACCCTGCCCGTCCTGCCCCGTAAAGGATTCCCTAAGGAAGTTCCCAGAGGAGAGGGCTCAGGCAAACCCGCCTCCTTGCTGCCTTCTGGAGATAGGTCAACACATATCCTGGGCCTAGCAAATATCCAGATGTGAGGCTATGGAGTGGTGGGGGGAAGGGGGAGCAGTGGGAGCAGGGGACTTTGACAAGTTCTTCAGGGAAGAAATCCTGAATGTCACAGCAGAAAGGAACCTGGGAAGTGAGCAAGTCACTGTCCTTTGCGCTATGGAAGAAACATCTGAGTTCCAGAGAAGGAGATGAGGTGCCCCATGTCACACAGCAGACTGTCACCCAATCCCATGTTCCTAGGCCCTGGAGTTGCAGGGCTAGGTTGGCAATGTCGGCCTGCCATGGAGACACAGAAAGCCCAGAGACACCTGCTACTGCTGCCCCTGCATATTAACAGCCTGCTTCCCCTGGCCCTCCCTCCCAGGCTGGCCTGCTTCAAAGGCTTCCCTCCAGCCCCTCCCTGGGGCTCACACCTTGGCCCTTCTATTTTGGGTGGAATGGCAGAGGTGGGGTGGGAGGGTAACAGCCTTGCTTTAGCTGGCCCAAGCCCTCTGGGGGCTCTCACATCTTCTTTGCAACAGGAGGAGGCGCTATTCTGGGCAGGAGAGCCCCCATGGGGAGACTCAGATGTTCAGAACAGAAATAAAAGGTGCTCCTGAGGCCAGCTGCATCTCCAAGCACTGCCAACCTACATCCCTTGAACCGCCTCTACCGCTCTCCCTCTGAAGAGCCAGACAGGCTTCAAAGCCAGTTCCAGCTCCAGGAGGAAACGGCAGAAACTCCCAGAGGGCAGGTCGCCCCAGAGGCAGCCAGGAAGGGTACAAAGGGGACAGGGGCACATTTGCACCAGCTGGTAGGCCAGCGTAAGGCAAGGGCAGGCTACCTTAACACTACTCACTGAGGAGGATGCTTCTGTTCCCATTTTACAGACAGGGAGACTGACACCAGCAAGGATACTGCTGTGGCTCCGCCCTCACCCAAGGCCCACATCCCCTTTGAAGCCAACTCTTGGTCATTTCCTGCCTGCCCTGATCCTCTCCAGCCAAGTCGCCAACACCTCTGCTCAGAGCTGGCCTCGGGAGCACAGGATCCATAGAGCCAGAGGCCCAGTTTAAGCCCCATCTCCTGCTTTTGTGCAGCCTTGGGCTAGCTCAGAAATGGAGAGCTGGATGTGGCAGCAGACACCTGTAATCTCAGTACTGAAGAGATTAAGACTGAAGGAAATGCTGGGATTACAAGCCCAGCATTTGGGAGGCTGAAAGCAGAGGATCTGGGTTCGTGGCCAGCCTCAGCTACCTAGTGAGGCCTTCCACAACTTAGTAAGACCCTGTTTCAAAATAAAGAATAAAAAAAAAAAAAAAATAGGGCTGGGGGTGTAGCTGGGAGGTAGAATGCCCCTCAATTCAATCCCCAGTACCACAAAAAAAAAAAAAAAAAAAAGACTGAAGGATCAAGCCGGGCATGGTGGCGCACGCTTGTAATCCCAGCATTTGGAAGGCATACAGTAATTAAGCAAAACCTTGTCTCAAAATAGGAAAATAAATAGGGCATGCGGCATGGGGGGGGGGGCAGTAGCTCAGTGGTAGAGCCCTCTTGGATTTAATCTCCAGTACCACAAAAAGAAAAGAAAATGGGAATTGTGGTGGTACCTACTGTTAGGGTGACTGTAATACTGTATAAGTTAATACTTACATGACTGTTCTAATAGCATTGAGTATATAGAAACTGCTATGTGGAGTTTCTTAAAAATCATCTCCAGCCGGGCTTGGTTGCGCACGCCTGTAATGCCAGCATTTGGGAGGCTGAGACTGGAGGATCTGGGTTCGCGGCCAGCCTCAGCGGCTTAGTGAGGGCTTCTGCAACTTAGTGAAACCCTGTTTCAAAATAAAGAATAAAAAAATAGGACTGGGGGTGTAGCTTGGAGGTTGAATGCCCCCAGGTTGCATCCCCAGTACCGCAAAAAAAAAAAAAAAAATCATCTCCAGCCAGCCAGGCGTGATGGTGCAGACCTGTAATCCCAGTACTTGCGAGTCTGAGACAGGAGGATCACAGGTTTGAGGCCAGCTTCAGCAATTTAGCAAGGCCCTTAGCAACTTAGTGAGACCTTGTTTCCAAATAAAGAACAAAATAGGGCTGGAGGGTGTTGCTCAGAGGTAGAAAGCTCCTGGGTTTAATTCCTAAGAACACACACACACACACACACACACACACACACATTATCTCCAGTGGACTGTCACCCTAAATGGCTTTTCTGCCAGTTCTCCACCTCCTCCACCCCATCCCCTTCCTGAACCAGAGCTACTAAAGCTGAAGTTCTAGCCTACAGGCTCTGCTGATCCCTGGGCAGACCCCATCAGCATTGAGCTGAAAACAGGCCCTTTCCATTCTCCCCACCTTTGCTCAGGCCAGTCACAAAAGGACAAACACTGGGTGATTCTCCTTACTGAAGCAGCTAATAGATTCACAGAGACAGAGTTTATAATGAAGGTTGCCAGGGGCTAGAGTTAGGATTGTTGTTTAATAGGTAAAGAGTTTTAATTTTGCACCAGGCATGGTGCTGCACACCTGTAATCCCAGTACTTGGGAGACTGAGATAGGAGGATTGCAGGTTCAAGGATAGCCTCTGCAACTTAGTGAAACCCTGTCTTAAAAAACATTTTTTTAAAGTAAGGGCTGAGCTGGGTGTGGTGGTGCACACTTGTAATCCCAGCATTTGGGAGGCTGAGACCAGAGGATCCGGGTTCGCAGCCAGCCTCAGCTACTTAGTGAGGCTCTCCATAACTTAGTGAGACCCTGTTTCAAAATAAAGAATAAAAAATAGGGCTGGGGGTATAGCTCGGAGGTAGAATGCCCCTAAGTTCAATCCCCAGTATCTCAAAAATAAATAAATAAAGTAAGGGCTGGAGGTGTAGCTCAAAGGCAGAATATCCTTGGGTGCAATCCCCAAAATCAAGAAAAAATAAATAAAGTTTCAGTTTTGCAATATGAAAAAGTTCTGGAGATCAGTTATACAACACATGAATATTTCACACTACTGAACTGTGCACTTAATAATGGATAAGATGGTCAGGCGTGGTGGCACACACTTGTAATCCCAGTATTTGGGAGGTTGAGACAGGAGGGTTGCAGGTTCAAATCCAGCCTGGACAACTTCGCAATGCTTTCAGCAACCTAGTGAGACCCTGTTTCCAAATAAGAAATAAAATCAGGCTGGGGATATAGCTTGGAGGTAGAATGCCTCTGGGTTCAATCCCCAGTACCAAAAAAAAAAAAAAAAAAAAAAAAAAAGGATAAAATGGTAGAGTTTATGTTATATGCTTTTTGCCACAATTAAAAACTAAATTTGTTTAATCTTTTTTCAAAGATTATTTTAATGAAAGAAAGAGAGAGGAGACCTCTGCAATAGCCTCCTTGCTTCTGCCTCAGCCTCCACTTAGCTAAAGTAAACTGTCCTTTAGATAGGTTTGATAATCAACCTTCCCTGAACAAAGTTTTCAAAGGCTACCCATTTCTCCTAGATAGAAAACCAAGCTTACTGAAAGTTCTAGCCAGAGAAATTAGACAAGAGAAAGAATTAAAAGGCATCCGAATTGGAAAGGAGGATGTCAAATTATTCTTGTTTGCAAATGAAAAGTTCTTTTATTTTTATTTTTATTTTTATTTTTTTTTTGTGGTACTGGGGATTGAACTCAGGGGCATTCTATCTCCGAGCTATACCCCCAGCCCTACTTTTTATTCTTTATTTTTGAAACCGAGTCTCACTAAGTTGCGGAGTGCCTCACTAGGTAGCTGAGGCTGGCCTCGAACCCGGATCCTCCGGTCTCAGCCTCCCGAATGCTGGGATTACAAGCATGCGCCACCACGCCCGACTGAAAGGTTCTTTTACATTAAAAAAAAACCTAAAGACTCCATCATAAACCTGTTAGCACTAATGCAAGGAATTTAGCAAAGTCACAGCACAGAAGATCAATATACAAGAATCAGTAGTGTTTCTATAAACCAATGATGAACTAGACAAAAAAATCAAGAAAGCAATCACCATTTATAATAGCTACAATAAACAAATCAATTAACAAAGGCAGTGAAAGAGATTATAATTTTTTTGTGTGTGTGGATTGAACCCAGGAGCATTCTACCTCCAAGCTACACCCCAGCCCTATTTTATTTTTATTTTGAAACAAAGTCCTGCTACTTGTGCTGAGGCTGTCCTCAAATGTGCAATCCTTTTGTTTCAGCCTCCCAAGTACAGAGGTTACAGGTGTGCACCACCACACCCAACTTCAATTGTAAAACGTTAATTAAAGAAACTGAACAGAGACTGGCACGGTGGCACACACTTCCCAGTACTTGGGAGGTTGAAACAGAAAGATCAAAGGTTCAAGACCAACCTCAGCAATTTAGGGAGACCCTCAGCAACTTAGACCCTGTTTCAAAATAAAATAGGGCTGGGGGTGTAGCTCAGAGGTAGAACGCCCTTGGGTTCAATCTCAACTACAAGAAAGGAAAGAAGGAAGGAAGGAAAAGAAAGAGAGAGAAAGAAAGAAGTTGAAGAGGACATACACACACAATAAATAAGTAAGTAAGTAAGTAAAAAGGCACCCTATGTTTACAGGTTGGAAGAATCAAAATTGTTAAAATGTCCATACTACCCAAAGTGATGTACAGATTCAGTGCAGTCCCTATCAAAATACCAGTGATAGAAGCTGGGCATGGTGGTGCATGACTATAATCCCAGTACTTGGAAGGCTAAGACAGGAGGATTGCAGGTTTGAGGACAGCCTCAGCAAGTAGTGAGACTCTCATCAACCTCGCAAGACCCTGTTTCAAAATAAAAATAAAATAGGGCTAGAGGTGTAGCTTGAAGGTAGAATGCTCCTGGGTTCAATCCTCAGTACCAAAAAAAAAAAAAAAAGTTAAGTATATTTTATTTATCACAATATAGCCAAATATTATCATTTAAGTATTTAATCAATTTTACGGGGATTGAACCCAGGAATGCTAATTCTTCAACCCAGGAATGTAACTGAACCCAGAGACATTGTACCTCTGAGACATACCTGAAGCCTCCCCCACTTTTTTTTACAAAAAGAGTCTCCCTAAGTTGCTGAGGGCCTCACTAAATTGCTGAGGCTGGCCTCTAACCTATGATCCTCCTGTCTCAGCCTCCCAAGTACTGGGATTACAGATGTGCACCAATGCATCTGGCCCCAGTCCATTTTTAACTTTTTTTCTTTTTTCAGTATTGGTGATTGAACCCAGGGCCTTGCACATGCTAAGCAAGCACTCTACTACTGAGCCACAGCCCCAGCACACTCAGCCCAGTTTTAAACTTTTGTGATAGTGTCTCACTAAGTTCCTCAAGCCGGCCTAGAACTTGCAATCCTCCCCAGTAGCTGAGATTACAGTTGTGTGCCACTACGCCTAACTCAATATTTAAAATTATTAATGAAATCTTCATATATGTATTTTTTGTACTAAGTCTCTGAAATCACTTATGAATTTTTACTGCAACACATCTCAATTCAAATTAGACATATTCAAGTGCTCAACAACCACATGTTCCTGTGCTGGACCGTGCAGTTCCGGAAGAACATCAAGGGTGGTGAGCACAGGTGCCCTAGGGAGAGATTTCAAGGAATTGATAATAAAAGGAAGAAGTAATGTTCACTGTATGCTCTTTTGTTCTGTTTGTCCATCTGTGCATGCATTACCTGTTTCTTAAAACTCACCATTTGCCAGGTGTAGAGGTACACACCTGTAATCCCACGACTTGGAGGTTGAGACAGGAGGATCACAGGTTCAAGGCTAGCCTCAGCAACTTAACGAGGCCCTCAGCAACTTAAAAAGACCCTATTTTTTTGTTTTGTTTTGTTTTGTGGTACTGGGGATTGAACTCAAGGACATTCTACCTCTGAGCTACACCCCCAGCCCTATTTTTTATTATTTATTTTGAAACAGGGTCTCACTAAGTTGCGGAGTGCCTCACTAGGTAGCTGAGGCTGGCCGCGAACCCGGATCCTCCAGTCTCAGCCTCCCAAATGCTGGGATTACAATCGTGCACCACCATGCCCGCTAGAACAGAAATTTTTACAGTCTTATTTTTCTAAAGGTTGAGTAGGTACATCTTTAACTAGAAAAGCCATTTCCCATGACATTTAATGGAGTTAAGAAAACAGTAAAGGTTACAAAATACAATACGTATATAAACATTCTTTTAGTACAAAGCAGTGTTAAAGGTTAACGAATAGCCTCTATTCATTAGTTTAAATCTTTACTATTTGTTTAGCTCCTTTAAGCAGTGTTCTTATCTTTTTCTCAGGCAACTAGAGAGTTAATGTGTCCGCTGAAGTTCCAGGGAGACAAGGTGGAAGTGGACAAAGACTATGTCTTAAAGCCTTCTTTTTTGTTGTTGTTGTGATACTGGGGATTGAACTCAGGGGCATTCTACCTCCCAGCTATACCCCCAGCCCTATTTTTTATTCTTTACTTTGAAACAGGGTCTTACTAAGTTGCAGAACACCAGCCAGGCGTGGTGTCGCATGCTTGTAATCCCAGCATTTGGGAGGCTGAGACCGGAGGATCCGGGTTCTCGGCCAGCCTCAGCTTCCTAGTGAGGCACTCTGGAACTTAGTGAGACCCGGTTTCAAAATAAAGAATAAAAAATAGGGCTGGGGGTATAGCTTGGAGGTAGAATGCCCCTGGGTTCCACCCCTAGTACCGCAAAAAAAAAAAAAGTTGCAGAATACCTCACTAGGTAGCTGAGGCTGGCCTCAAACCCAGATCCTCCAGTCTCAGCCTCCCAAATGCTGGGATTACAAGCGTGTGCCACCACGCCCGGCTCTTAAAGCCTTCTTTACTCATAGATAAAATAGTAGACCTAAATCTCTTTGGCTTATTTATTTTGTTTCTATACCTGTGTGCTGAGCGGGAACATAAGGCTGTTTAGTAACTAAGCTTGCAAAGCTCATTTCCTGACTAATGTTTGTATGCGGTTAATGAATTTTTATGGGTTGTCTTGAGGCACTGTTTTTTCAGCTAATATTGAGGAATCATAATCCGTCCATCCACCTTCTGTTTCTAAGAAATTTTCCTTATAATTAATGTGAAAGCAAAACCCAAAGCACCCCAAATTTCCAGAATATAACATAATGCAAAGTGGAATATGCCACGTATTCCTTCTTTTGGAATCGTCTGCCTTGCAGGACTCCAGTGGACCGAGCCTTGCTCAAGATCCAGCTATTAAGGAGCTGTGGCACCCAGCCCTATTTTTTATTCTTTATTTTGAAACAGGGTCTCACTAAGTTGCAGAGGGCTTCACTAGGTAGCTGAGGCTGGCCTCGAACCCAGATCCTCCGGTCTCAGCCTCCCAAATGCTGGGATTACAAGCGTGAGCCACCACGCCCGGTGAAACTCACCATTTTAAATGTAAGGAAACACACGGATAGAAACAGAAAAGCAGTGGTGATAGAAGTTGGGGATTCCAGATAAGCAGGTGCAATGTCAGGAAGGTCAAGAGAGGGGAACTTTTTAGAAGATGTGGAGGAGGAGGAAAAAGAGGAGGAGGTACCCTGAGGTGACTTCGGATTTGGCACCTGGGACATTGCTCATCACTCATGGGTGACATTTGAGAGCTGCTTCAGGCGATGGAAAGGGTGGAACAAGGAGGGGGAGGCCGATAGGTGTGATGCTGTAGCAAGATAACCCACGGGCTCCAACCTGGGAGCCAGGCAACTAATGAAGAACTCAGAGGTGGCTGGGCATGGTGGCACACACCTATAATTCCAGTACTTGGGAGGCTGAGACAGGAGGATCATGGGTTCAAGGGCAGGCTCAGCAAGTAGCAAGACTCTCAGCAACCTAGCAAGACCCTGTTTCAAAACCAAAAAATTTCAAAAGGGCTGGGGTGTAGCTCAGAAGTTGAATGCACCTGGGTTAAACCCTCAGTAACACACACACACACACACACACACACACACACACACACACACACATACACACACACACAACCTCAAAGGTGGGCCAAGTGGTCAGAGCTGCTGGGGACAGCTCCCAGAAGGCCTGGGGCGGGGGGGGGGGGTAGGTAACAGGTGGAAAAGCTGCAGCTCAGGAACAAACCAGACTGGAAGAAGGAGCACTGTGCTGAGGAGAGGGAGGAGCTGGCCTGGCTGCAAACCAGAGAGCAACAGCAGCGAGCTTTGCTAACAGTGAACTTCTTAACCTCTGTGGGGACACAGACCCTTCTGAGAATTTGATAGCAGCTGAGGACCCTCCCTGGAAAAATGCACACACGATTTTACACATGACTTCCGGGCCGACCCACAGCCCCAGAGGACTGTCACCCCAGGTTATAAGACCTGCTGTAACGGTCCACTGTGGCCTACGGGATGTGGCCCAGATTCCTCACCTGCCCTGATCGCATCCTCTGCCCACCTCACCCAGGTTTCCCAAGAGCCGATTATCTCCTTCTCTCTGCTCTGGGTGTTTTTGTACCTATGGTTCCTTTTCCCTCTGGGGAAATCTTCCTCCTCTTCACCATTCAGAAGTCACCTCCCTCTCCCAAGCACATTTAATTCGACTAAATTTAAGTTAATTAAATCTTCCACTTGGTACAGACTTCAAGGTCAATATTGCACATTATAGTTTGTGTATTGAGCCATTCCCATCTCCTCCCCTACCCAGATTTTGTGCCACATGAGGGCTAGGAGCTCAGCAGGTCTATAGTTGGCTACTAATAAATGAATGAGCCCAAATATTGCCCAATTAGGGAAGAGAGGCTGGGTGTCTTAATTCTCAGCAGCCCCTGGGGACCAGAAAAGAGCTTTAGAGGCAACGATAGGATGTTGGCCACATTCCCATCTAATAGGAATGTTATCTTTTGCCCTATGGGTACAGTTCACACACTCACACACACACACACACACACACACACACACACACACACACACACACACTTATATAAAAGTATATAAATTTAGAGCTGGGTGCTGGAATGCTCACCTGAAATCCCAGTACTCGGGAGGCTGAGACAGGAGGATCACAGTTTCAAGGCCAACATCAGCAACTTAGCAAGATCATTAACAACTTAGCAAGACCCTCAGCAACCCATCAAGACCCCATTTCAAAATAAAAACTATAAAGGGAGCCAGGCATGGTGGCTCACACTTGTAATCCCAGTACTTGAGAGGCTGAGACAGGAGGATTGCAGGTTTGCAGCCAGCCTCAGCAACTTAGTGAGGCCATCTGCAACTTAGTGAGACCCTGTTTCAAAATAAAAGAATAAAAGAGGGCTGGAGGTGTATCTCGGAGATAGAATGCCCCCTGGGTTCCATCCCCAGTACCACACACACACACACAAAAAATAAGTATAAAGGGATGAGAGTGTCATTCAGAGTTAGAATGCCCCTGGGTTCAATCTCCAGTATAAAACACACACACACACAGTTACAAAAATAATACAGAGAATTCCCATATGCCCTTTACCTAATTTCTGCTAATGTTAACTCACATAAGTATAGTAAAATGATCATAACCAGGAAATAATGGCCTGATGCTATTAACTAAATTAACAGTGCTTATTTGCATTTCACCAGTTTTCCCCCTGATGTCTTTTGTCCAACGTGATCCCGTGCAGGGTCCACATCGAGTAGCGCGGTCTCATCTCCTCAGTTTCCTCCAATCTGGGACATTTTATCAGTTTTGTGTTACATGACCTAGACACTTTTGAAGATTACTGTCCAGTCAAGAAGCAGAATGTTTCTCAAGTTTAGCTTCTCTGATGTTTTCTCAGGATTAGAGGGAGGTTATAAATTCCTGGCAAGAATTTCACAGAAATGCCAGGCGTGGTGGCACACACCTGTAATCCCAGTACTGGGGAGGCTGAGACAGGAGGATTACAGGTTCCAGGACAGCCTTGGCAAGTAGTAAGACTCTCAGCAACCTAGTGAGACCCTGTTTCCAAATAAAAATAAAATAGGCCTGAGGGTAGAATGCCTCTGGGTTCAATCCCTAGTTAAAAAAAAAAGAATTCCACAGAATTTATATATGTTATTCTTGGTATAGTTAACCTTAATTGCTTGGTTTCATTAGAGTCTGCTTGGCTTCCCCACTCTAAAGTGATTGTTTTGATCTTTTCCCAAGGAAAAGAGGAATGGCAAGGGAAATAACTTGTTTAGATTTGTTTCAAAATTGCCTTCCTAGCAGGGCATGGTGGTGCACGCTTGTAATCCCAGCATTCGGGAAGCTGAGACGGGAGGATCCGGGTTCTCGGCCAGCCTCAGCTATCTAGTGAGGCACTCCGTAACTTAGTGAGACCCGGTTTCAAAATAAAGAATAAAAAATAGGGCTGGGGGTATAGCTCAGAGGTAGAATGCCCCTGAGTTCAATTCCAGTACTGAAAAAAAAAAAATTGCCCTCCTGATTACAGCATAAAGAATAGATTTGGTCAGGTATTGTGGCACCCACCTATAATCCCAGCTACTTGGGAGGATGAGGCAGGAGGATGGCAAGTTGGAGGCCAGTGTTGGCAACTTAGCAAGGTCTTGTCTCAACAATAAAAATTAAAAAGGTGAGCCAGGCATGGTGGCGCACGCTTGTAATCCCAGCATTTGGGAGGCTGAGACCAGAGGATCCGGGTTCGCGGCCAGCCTCAGCTACCTAGTGAGGCACTCCGCAACTTAGTGAGATCCTGTTTCAAAATAAAGAATAAAAAATAGGACTGGGGGTATAGCCTGGAAATAGAATGCCCCTGGGCTCAATCCTCAGTACTGGGGAAAAAAAAAAAAATTAAAAAGGCTATGTAACTCAGTGGTAGAGTACTAGCCTATCATGCATATTGGCCCAGGGTTCAATCCCCAATTTAAAACATAATAGATTTAATGGGCTAGAGGGCTGAGGATGTAGCTCAGTGGTAGAGGACTTGCCTAGCATGCAGATGGGAGGAGGAGGAAGAAGAGGAGGAGGACGAGGAGGAGGAGGAGGGAGCGGTGGCACACGCCTGTAATCTCAGTACTCAGGAGGCTGAGACAGGAGGATTGCAGGTTTGAGGCCAGCCTCAGCAACTTAGTGAGACCCTGTTTCAAAGGTAAAAACAAAATAGGGTTCAATCCACAGAACAAAAAAGAAAAAAGAAAAAAAGGAGGAGGAGGAGCTGGAATGTCTATGTGGAAGATTATTTGGGAGTGCATTGCAGTCTAATCCGTGAAGATGAACGTGAAGGGGACAGATTCTATATTTAGGAGGTAGATGGCAGGGGAGGTTAACAAGACTGCGCAGAGCTTCTGATTTTTACCTGGGCTGCAGCTGGCCTGCACACAAAGTTTTAGAAGCACCCAGGTGAGGTCCCAGCCTGCCCACAGCTTGCTCACTTAGGCCTCAAATGAAAGGTGCTCAGAGTGGCCAGGCCCAGGCTGCCCCATGCCTCTCAGGACACATGGGTGAAGGCAAAGTTGGTGGGAGAGGGGTTCCCTGCCATCCCCTCACAGCCTAAAGAGGAGACCACAGCTCCTGGCTGGGAGAGGAAGTCAGTGAGGCCGGAGAGTGCAGGGGCCCTCTCCAGCACACCACTGACTCCCCAAAGACCTATATTTCACTTGAATTTCAGGTAAACAATGACTAATTGTTTAATATGCCGCAAATATTGTGTGGAACTTAATTATACCCCAAAGTTATTGTTTATCTTAACTTCAAATATAATTGGGTATGGCTAATTTTTACTTGCTAAATCCAGGAACCCTATCCCCAAGAAATGCCCTAATGGGTTTGGCCCATTCCTGCCCTGTTCAGCAGACTCCAGACCAGCAGGAGCTCCCCTCCTCTTCATCTGGTCCAACCCAGAGTGGCCCAGAGCCTAGCACCAGGTTCCCTCTTGCTGCTGACCGCCTCTCCACAGCAACCCACATGGGGTCCCTGGAGGAACTCTGCCTTCCGCTCCAAACCCTCTTATTGGTTTTTGTTTGTTTGTTTGTTTGTTTGTTTGTGGTACTAGGGATTGAACCCAGGAGCATTCTACCTCCAAGCTACACCCCCAGCCCTAATTTTTATTCTTTATTTTGAAACAGGGTCTCACTAAGTTGCAGAGGGCCTCACTAGGTAGCTGAGCCACCACGCCTGGTGAGACCCTGTTTCTAAATTAAAAAAATAAAATAGGTCTGGGAGTGTAGTCCAGAAGTAGAAAGCCCCTGGGTTCTATCCCAGTACCAAAGTAAGTAAGTAAGTAAGTAAATAAATAAATAAATAAATGCCCCTGCTACCAAAATAAATTAAAAATGAAAGCCGGGCGTGGTGGCACACGCTTGTAATCCCAGCATTTGGGAGGCTGAGACCGGAGGATCCGGGTTCGCGGCCAGCCTCAGCTACCCAGTGAGGTACTTCGCAACTTAGTGAGACCCGGTTTCAAAATAAAGAATAAAAAAATAGGGCTGGGGGTATAGCTTGGAGGCAGAATGCCCCTGAGTTCAATCTCCAGTACCACAAAAAAAATTAAAAAAATAAAAAATAGGACTGGGGTGTAACTTGGAGGTAGAATGCCCCTGAGTTCAATCCCCAGTACCACACACACACACACACACACACACACACACACACACACACAAATATATATATATATATATATCTTTCAATGGCAAAGTATCATTGTCTTGATCTAATAAGGTGAATTAGGATTATTTCTAAAATTCTGAATGCAGACATAAAATTGCAAACTACACTTACTGGACCCCTGAGAATCCTCGGACCTAGGATTGAGAAGGAGCTCTATAGTCAATGTTAATAAACAATTCCAAAGTCAGGTGTGGTGGCGCACACTTGTAATCCCAGCATTTGGGAGGCTGAGACCAGAGGATCTAGGTTCGTGGCCAGCCTCAGCTAGTTAAAGAGGCTCTCTGCAATTTAGTGAGACCCTGTTTCAAAATAAAGAATAAAAAATAGGACTAGGGATATAGCCCAGAAGTAGAATGCCCCTGGGCTCAATCCCCCATACCGCAAAAAAAAAAAAAAAAAAAAAATTTCCAGGGAGGCAAATCTTACTAAGCTTTGTAACCCTCCTCTCCCTCTCCCCCCAGACCTCAGATACCAGCCTCCATCCCATGCCAAGAAGGTGAGCTCTGAGATCGGCAGACCCCATAGCCATCAGCGATGCCCTCAGTGCTGGGCCCCCATTCTGACCTAAGTAACAACAGGTAACTCTGCCCCAAATCAGGGAGCCTAGAAATTAACACCCACAAGCCACAGAATGGATGAGCCAGGCTGGGCTTGGGGGAGGGCTGCTGCCTGGAACAGGGGTGAAGCTCCAAGGAGCACCCCGACCTATCTGCCCTCTGCCACCCAGTGAACACCCCAGGCAGAGGGTGAATCAAGAGCAGCCGCCGACCCAATCTCCTGGCTGCCCTCGGCCCCTCCAGCTCTCTCTGCTCAGCACAGAGGAGCCAGGGAGTTAAGTGGATTTCATGCTATTTTCAAAGTCATTTTCCATGGAAAAAAATTTATACCATTAAACCTACTTTCTGCTGCTTCTCATCTCCCTAAAAGCTTCCCTCCTCCTCTTCTATGAAATAAACCAGCAATGGGAATGCTTGGGAACCTGCCAGCAACACCCTACAGGTAACCTGGATGTCACTAGCCAGACCTGAAGAGAAATCACACTACAAGTTTCCCTTAACAGGCGGACAGCACCCAGGGCTGGAGCAGGCCCCAGGCACACATGCCCTGAGCTTTGTTCCTCTGCCTTCCAGTCCCTTCCCAACTACGGATGACAGCCACTAAACTGGGATGAGTCTCCCTTGCCCCCTTTGGTACTGGGGTTTTATTTACTTAATTTTGGAGAAGCATTCTACCTCTGAGACATTTTTTTTCTATTTATTTATTTATTTATTTATTTATTTATTTATTTATTTATTTATTTTGCGGTACTGGGGGATTGAACTCAGGGGCATTCTACCTCCGAGCTACACCCCCAGCCCTATTTTTTTTTTTTTTTTGGTACTAGGGATTGAACTCAGGGGCATTCTACCTCCGAGCTATACCCCCAGCCCTACTTTTTATTCTTCATTTTGAAACCGAGACTCACTAAGTTGCGGAGTGCCTCACTAGGTAGCTGAGGCTGGCTGCGAACCCAGATCCTCTGGTCTCAGCCTCCCGAATGCTGGGATTATAAACGTGCGCCACCACACCCGGCTCTATTTTTTCATTCTTTACTTTGAAACAGGGTCTCACTAAGTTGTGGAATGCCTCACTAGGTAGCTGAGGCTGGCTGCGAACCCAGATCCTCCAGTCTCAGCCTCCCAAATGCTGGGATTACAAGCGTGTGCCACCACGCCTGGCTTCATCTTTTTTATTTCAAAACAGGGTCTTGAGAAGTTGCCAAGGCTGGCCTTGAACTTGTGATCCTCCTGTGTCAGCCTCCTGAATAGCTGTGATTACAGGCTTGTGCCTATAACCAGGCCTGGCCTGATTATTTTTTTTAGAGTGTTTTTTTGTTTTTTGGTTTTGAGGCGTTTTTTGGTAATTTAGTATTTTGGTACTGGGTATTGAACCTAGTGGCGTTCTACCTCTGAGCTATATCCCAGCCCTTTTTTAAAAAATTTTTTAGCCAGGCATGGTGGCGCATGCTTGTAATCCTAGTACTTGGGAGACTGAGACAGGAGGATAGCAGGTTTGTGGCCAGCCTCAGCTACTTAGTGGGGCCCTCTGCAACTTAGTGAGACCCTTTTTCAAAATAAAGAATAAAAAATAGGGCTGGGGGTATAGCTTGGAGGTAGAATGCCCCTGGATTCAATCTCCAGTACTACAAAAAATAAAGAATAAAAATTGGGCTGGGGGTATAGCTCAGAGGTAGAATGCCCCTCAATTCAACACCCAAGTACTGAAAAAAAAATTTTTTTTTTCTTGAGACAGGGTCTTGCTAAGTTGCTGAGGCTGGCTTCAAACCCATGATCCTCCTGTCTCAGCCTCCCAAGTACTGGGATTACAGGCATTAGCCACCACATTCTGCTGAAAAAAAAATTTCTACCTAACAACTGCACATTTGGAAGAGGCCATAAAGCTAACCTCACACATTCCATTTCCCTCCTTTATTCGTACTGCCTATTTCACGGGATTTCTTCCTATATCTGCCTCCAAGACAGAAAGTGGTAGCAAAAAAAAAAAAAAAAAAAAGCAAATAATTTCAACAAATGTCAACTTCAAAATCAGCATGAAACATTCTTAGCAAATATGGTCATGGCTTAGGTATCACTGCCTTTCTAAGCGGATTATAAAGAAAATCGCTTTCCTGCACAAGAATAATCTAACCCTCCTTTCCCAAACCAATAAATATTGACCTTTTTTTCTGGTGATACTGGGGATTGAATAGGGCTAGGGGTTTGAGTTATACCCCTAGCCCTATTTTTTTAGTTTTGAAACAAAAGATTGCTAAGTTGCTGAGACTGGCCTTGAACCTGCAATCTTCCTGACTCAGCCTCCCAAGTACTGGTATTACAGGTATGTGCCACCACATCTGGCTTTGATGTTATTTTTAAGTTTTTCTCATAGAAGCTAGAATTTCTGCTGTAAGTTTAGGGCTCAGTGCTGGCCTGACAGAAGGGTCTCCATCTTGGGACAAGAGTATCTCTACCCTGGAGAGTAACCCTGAGCAAGCTCTTCCTTGGGCATTCGCTTCTTCATAGAAAGCAGGAATTGGGTCTCTAGTTCTCCAGCTGGACGCCATGGCTACTGGTTCAAACACTCATCTATCTCTTACCATGTGCCGTGTACCACAGCGTACTACAGGCATGACTGCAATCCCATCTTCAAATGGATAAATTGAGGCACAGTAGGGCTAGATAACTCACCCATGTGCATAAGCTGCCTCTCCAAGTCTAAAGTGGGAACCAGCAGATGTGGGTGGGGTCCTGGAATCCACACCCCTAACAGTCCCCCCACCCCACCCTGGGCACGAATCTGCATGATTTGTTTTCTTTGCAGTGCCAAGGATTAAACCCAGGGCCTCACACATGCAAGGCAAGTACTCTACCACTGAGCTACATCCCCAGGCCTGACATGGTTTTAGACCCCACTGGGAGATTGTTCCAGGCATCAGAGGACTTGCTCTGCTGTTACATGAGGGGAAGAGAGAAAACAGGATCCAGACGCCCAAGCAGGTATTCTCAGGAGGAAGGTTGTCACCACCTTCTGATGTCCAAAGTAGTAAGGGGTTGGACACCTGCTGAACTCTGCCCACTGACAGCTCCAAGCCTTTGTCTCTTGCTGCACTGGGTTGCCACCTGCTGCCTGCAGCTTGCTATTGCAGGCTAGATAGGACCATGCTGGGTCCAACTCCTTCACCAAACCTTTAAGTGGTTACATCAGTGGAGGGCTTCAGTGGAGACCCCCAGAGGTCGATCCAGAGCGTGATACAGACAAGCATCAACAATGCCCTGTGTGCAGAGCTATGAAAGGGGAAAAGAAAACTGGGGGAAAGGTCAATGTGGGTGAGGGGTACAACATGTTTGGAAGAAACAAGCAGCAGAGGTAGACAGGGGCTGGACTCAAGGGGCCTCCCTAGTTTGGGTTTTGTGCTAAGGGAATGGGAAATCCAGCAAGGAGTCAGAATTAGGCATTAGTAAAATCATTCTGGCCCTTGTTGGGAAAATGAAATAGGATCCTTTGAGTGGAGCCAGTCAATTTGAAAAGCATTCCAGTATCAAAGATGAGAACAGCTGCTCGCATAGAATCTGGGTGATCGTGAAGATGGAGAAAAAAATGGTTTGAGAAATATTTAGAAGGTAGGGTTAGGTTTGATGAAACCAAACCTCAAAGGATAACAGCAGGAAAGGGATAGAAGCCCATTTCATTCATTTCTCCTTTCAATAAACTTTAGCACCTACTAATCTATCTTTTGGGAATAAGGTAGTGTACGCAAGTCAAAAAGAACCCGTTTTAGGGCTGGGGGTATAGCTCAGAGGTAGAATGCCCCTGAATTCTATCCCCAGTACTGAAAAAAAAAAAAGAACCCGTTTTTCGTGAAGCCCACTTTCTTTTTTTTTTTGCGGTACTAGGGATTGAACTCAGGGGCATTCTACCTCTGAGCTACACCCCCAGTCCTATATATATATTTTTTTATTCTTTATTTTGAAACCGAGTCTCACTTAGTTGCAGAGTGCCTCACTAGGTAGCTGAGGCTGGCCGCGAACCCGGATCCTCCGGTCTCAGCCTCCCGAATGCTGGGATTACAAGCGTGCGCCACCACGCCCGGCTTCGTGAAGCCCACTTTCTAATGGGGGTAGGCAATAATCAAATAAGCAAAAAGCTGGGCGTGGCAGCACACACTTGTAATCCCAGCATTTGGGAGGCTGAGACCGGAGGATCCAGGTTCAAGGCCAGCCTCAGCTACCTAGTGAGGCCCTCTGCAACTTAGTAAGACCCGGTTTCAAAATAAAGAATAAATAATAGAGCTGGGGGTGTAGCTCGGAGGTAGAATGTCCCTGAGTTCAATCCCCAGTACCCCCAAAAAATAAATAAAATAGGACTGGGGGTGTAGCTCAGAGGTAGAATGCTCCTATGTTCAATCCCCAGTCCCACCAAAAATAAATAAAAGTATCAGAAGTGAATACGACCCATCTAGAGAATGTTAAAGGCTGATGCAAGTGACTCAGAGATAAGCCTGCTATGTACAGATGACAGGGCAAAGCATTCTAGACCAAAGACACACATGCAAAGGCCCATAGAACTGGAATAAGTCTAGCATAGCAGCACCAGAGGCTTCCAGCGTGGCTAGAGCATGGGGTGGGAGGTGGGGGGCGCGGTGCAGCGCAAGAGTGTAACAGAGACAGGAGGGTGAGTTGGAGCTGGATTATCTAGGCTTTTGTAAGGCAGTACAAGAAATTGTAGGAAGGGAGGGAAGTCACTGACACATTATAGGCAGGAAAATGACAGATTTCATTAAGGTCTCTCTGGCTGCTCTATGGAAAATGGATTGTAGGGGGTAAGAGAAAAGCGGGGAAATGGGGTAAGGAACTGCGATGGGGCCCAGTAGAGTGAAGGGAGGATTCATGGTGTAATTTGGAGTCAGTCAGTAGACTTGTTGGTAGATTGGATGTGGGGATGAACAAAAAGAGAACCAAGAACGACTCCCAAGATCACCAAGATGACAGTCACTGCAGGAACCTAGACAGGAGAAAGGGCCTAAGGGAACTTCTTCCCCAGTGACATCTCACCCACGTGAGATGTGGCCTGGGCTTAAGGCTCAGTCCCTCAGGACAGGGGAAGCATGCACATTAAGCATTCTGAGGTTCAGGTTCCTTATCTATGCATAACACAAAAACAAAATAAGATGGCTAGCACAGACTAGACCCTCAGTGCTGGCCTGGCGCACCTAGTATGCCAGGTTTCTCCCATCGGAGGGAGGAGTGTTTCAGATGACCAGAGCCCTGCCCCCAACTAGAAGAGTACAAGGATGTCATCAACCTCCCCCCTCCACCTCCCATGATGCTGGACACTCAACCCAGGGCCTCCTGTTAAGAAAAGCACTCTGCAATTGAGCTACATCCCCAGCTCTTTTTTTTTATGTGTGGTACTGGGGATTGAACTCAGGGGCATTCTACCTCCAAGCTATACCCCCAGCCCTATTTTTTTATTCTTTATTTTGAAACAGTGTCTCACTAAGTTGCAGAGTGCCTCACTGGCACTGAGGCTGGCTGCGATCCCAGATCCTCTGGTCTCAACCTCTCAAATGCTGGGATTACAAGCATGCGCCAACACACCTGGCTCCCAACCCTTTTTATTTTAAGACTGGCCTGGAACTTGTAATGCTCCTGCATTATTCTCCAGAGCAGCTGGAGTTACAAGTGTGCGCCATGGTGCCCATCTTACCAACTGTCACCTCTAAATCCGATTTCAGGCAGAGTCCTCAAAGTAAGCCCCTCCATTCCCCAAGCCTTGGGCCTGATTATGTCCCATCAAGAGACATAAAGGGTCACTCTCAAGCCCCTTCAGCCAAAAAGGAACATGGGAATAGGCAGTCACATCCCAGCAAAACAAATACCAGGGACCAAGGGCTGTGGGTTCCACATTACTTTATTTCTTTGGTTTTTCCAACTTCACTATTTGACAATGCAAATTCAGTCTCCCACATGCCTGGCCACCTTGCTGTCCCTCACTTAGGAAGGGGCTCAGCTGATAGGAGGCTCATCGGAAAGGCAGGATCCCACAAGCAACCAGGCTAGCACAGGCTTGTGGGGTCCCCAGCAAATAGACCAGACCCCCCTTCCACCCCTCATATGGGACAGACTAGCTGCTGAATGACCTCAGGGGCCTCAAGGCCTTTGCTCAGAGGCCATTCAGGTTCTTCCTCTACGTCCCTGCTGCAGTTTATGCCAAGCAGGCCCATCGGAGCCTGACAGCTTCTCCACTGGGCACATGAGGCAGAAGCTATAGATCTGCCCCACATTCAATTTTTTTTTTTTTTTTTTGGCCGTACTGGAGATTGAACTCAGGGGCATTCTACCTCTGAGCCAAACCCCCAGCTATATTTTTTATTCTTTATTTTGAAACCAAGTCTCACTAAGTTGCGGAGTACCTCACTAGGTAGCTGAGGCTGGCTGAGAACCCAGATCCTCCGGTCTCAGCCTCCCGAATGCTGGGATTACAAGCGTGCGCCACCACGCCCGGCTCCCCACATTCAATTTTAATGTTCCTTTGGGAAACATCTTTGAAACTGAAGACAAATACTCTGCCCAACGGGACAGGTGGCCATGCTACAGTACTCCTCTTGTCACAAGGAAAAGCAGCATCCATACCAGCTTCTCTGTAGCCCCCCCAAACACGCAGCTTCCAACACCAGCAAGGGGGCCAGCCAACCCACTTAAATCAAAACCAAAAAAACTAAAACAATAAAAATACGGCCAGCAAACAACCAAAGAGAACATCTGTGCTCCTGTAGCTTTCTACAGAAAACCAGATGGCCGATTCCTGGCTCTCTGTGCCCTGGAGCCAAAAAATAACACAAATATGCCCTTGGAGTCAGTTTAGTCGCAGTGGGAGCCAAAGCAAAGGGCATCCTGGCCAAGCCAGGGGACAACTCAGGTCCCTGACCCTCTCCAAACTGGTCCCCAGCCCTTTTTGCACCTCCCCATCAGCCATCGATCAGGGTGAGGCCTTCATAGAGCGCACGTTTCCACATGTAGTAGGTGGAGCGGGCGGTGAGGGGGAACAGCGCCCTGAACTCCTTGTAAGAGGGGAAGCTATGGGACTGGAAGCGCTTCTGCAAGAACAGCTTGGCCTGGGCCTTGAACCTCGTGGTGGCAGTGAGCATGTCCATCACCAGCACCCGGCCATCCCGGTCACCCGCCACTGCTGCTACGGGGTGGCTTGGCAGGGAACCATTCTGAGGCGAGCCCTGGGCCATGGCCCCCTCTCTCTGGGCCTCTTCTCTGGAGGGCCCTCCCTGGGCCTCGTCTGGATCCTTTTCTGAAGAAGCCCCCACTGGCAGGGTCACCGCAGGTGGGGCCACCACATCTGTCACATTCCTGACAGCTTCCTTCTGCTTCTCCTTGGCCTCTTTCCCCGCTTTGCCCAAGGAAGGGGCCTGCAGAGGGACTTTGGACAGGCCTCTGGGCCAGCCCCGAGCAAGACTCTTCCAGACCCAAAAGGTAGAAGGCGACAGGCTAGGGTAGCGAAGGCGGAAGCGACAGAAAGGCAGATGCCCGCTTAGCACCTGCTTGCGGGCGGCCCTGCGCAGGCGCCTCTGCCAACGGGACAGGGGCATCTTTGGGGGCAAGAGTTCCTGGGGAGCCGGGGGCTCCCCACCTGTTGCTTTCCCTGACTCCTCTTCCACCTCACCCTTCCAAGGGAGCAGGGCCCCTTCCCCAACAGACACTGGCTGCGGAGCCCCGACAACCACATGGTCTGGGGCTGGCTTGATACCGGGGTTCCTGCGGAGGGCCTTTCGCCGCCAATTATAATAGGTGGACCTTGAGATGCCAGGGAACCTGCGTTTGAAGCAGCGATAGGGTACCAATGTGTTCAGGGAGATATAATGCTCCAGGTACAACTTGGCCCGCTGCATCAAGATGATTCCGGGGACGGACTCCGCCGACAAAGAGCGGCCCAGCGCCTCGGCAGCCCTCTCCTCCGGCAGCTTCTCCAGCCCGTCCATGGCCAGCACATTCATGGGGGCTGGGACCGAGGCCTCACAGGGGCCAGAGCCCAGCAGCTCATGCTTCCAGGCATAATAGGTGGAGCGGGAGACCTCAGGAAACCTCTGGAGGAACTGCTGCAGCGGCACCACACCCCCACGGTGGAAGCTGTCCTGCAGATAGTGCTTGGCCGAGAAGCGGGTGGCCACCTTCTGCCGGTGCTCCTGGGACTGCCGCCGCCAGCGGTAGAAGGTGCTCTTGGTGATGTTGTAGCGCTCGGAGAGGTGGGAGTAGCTGAGGCCAGGCTCGCAGCTGAGCAGCTCCAGGGTCTTGGCTGTGGGCGGCAGTGGGGCCAGGGCTGGAGGGATTGGGGCCAGGCCAGGAACACCATCAGCCTCCACCTCCTCCAGCCCCACCACAGGGGCAAAGTACTGGTGGCGGAAGAGGTGGCTGGAGAGGGGCTGGCCAGCCCACATGATGTGCAGCGTGGAGGGCATGTGGTCACAGCGGCGAGGCCGGATGACACGGTTGAAGTAGGGCCGGATCTTGAGGTTACGCATGGGGTAGATGGAGTATATGTTGCGCTGGAGGATGGAGGCCAGAGCGTACAAGTGCCACACGTTGGAGAAGCTGCTAGGGAAGCAGGTGGCCTTGACGTCCGCATCGAAGATGGCTTCCAGCGTGGCAGATGGCAGGCTGGTCATCTCGGGGGACTCCTCGGAGCACAGGGAGTAGCGCACGGCCTGCAGCATCACCTTGGAGTCGATCATGCCCTGGAGGTAGTAGCGTCTGTGCAGCAGCATCTCCACCACGGTGCGGGCCCGCAGCTCCAGGCTGAGGCCGGCGTCCCCCCACAGCAGCATGCTGGCCGCCTCGAACAGCAGGCTGCCCTCGCCCTTGCACACCAGCGGCAGCATGTTGCGAGGAGCATCCTCGGGGTACAGGCTCAGCGCCACCGAATCCACCTCCAGCACCTGGAGCTCGGGGCCCCCCTTCCGGCAGGTGGGGAGGGCGAAGGTAGAGAGGACTTGCTTGGCCTCCAGGGCAGCACTCACGAGACCCTCCAGGCCCTCCGACTCCACTGCCTCCTGCAGCTCCCACAGCACCTGCTGCACCAGCTGGTCCCGAGACGTCATCCTGACAGGGCAAAGGACAAAGGGCAGAAGTCAGGACAAGGCATCCACATGACACTCCACGATGGTGCCCCGTCTACTCCTGTACATGCCCCCTAGACGCAGTGCCCGTCTACTCCTATTTCTCCATAGCGGCTAAGAGCTTACCTGCCTTCCTGGGTTTGTGCGGTCACTATGGGACTGAGGGAGACTATGGCCTCTGGAACTTGGCTTTGAATCTTGGCTCTAAGGCTAGCTTGGCCACCTCAAGCAAGCCATTTACCCTCTTATGCTTCTGTTTCTTTTTTTGCAAAATGGGGATAATAATAAGTAATCTATTTTATACAGTTATTATGGGCATAATTAAGATAATAGAAATAGCCAGGCATGGTGATGCATACCTGTAATCCTGGTACTTGGGAGGCTGGGACAGGAGTACCACAGGTTCAAGGATGGTCTCAGCACTTATTGAAACCTTCAACAACTTAGTGAGACCCTGTTTCAAAATAAAAATAAAGCCGAGCAAAGCCGGGCGTGGTGGCACATGCTTGTAATCCCAGCATTCGGGAGGCTGAGACTGGAGGATCCGGGTTCTCGGCCAGCCTCAGCTACCTAGTGAGGCACTCCACAACTTAGTGAGACTCAGTTTCAAAATAAAGAATAAAAAATAGGGCTGGGGGTATAACTCAGAGGTAGAATGCCCCTGAGTTCAATCCCAGTGCTGCAAAAATAAATAAATAAATAAAAAAAATAAAGCCGAGCATGGTGGTGCACGTTTATAATCCCAGTACTTGGGAGGCTGAGACAGGAGGATAGCGGGTTCGCGACTGGCCTCACCTATTTAGTGAGGCCCTTTACAATTTAATGAGACCCTGTTTCAAAAATTAAAAAAGGGCCAGGTGCGGTGGCACACGCTTGTAATCCCAGTACTTGGGAGGCCAAGACAGGAGGATCGCAGGTTTATGGCCAGCCTCAGCTACTTAGTGAGGCCCTGTTTCAAAATAAATAATAAATAGGGCTGGGGATGTAGCTCGGAGGTAGAATGCCCCCGAGTTCACTCCCCAGTACCGCAAAAAAAAGAAAAACGAATAAAATAGGACTGGGGGTATAGCTCAGAGGTAGAAAAGGTAGGATGGCCCTCGATTCAATTCCCAGTACCAAGAAAAAAAAAAAGGAAAGAATAAAAAAAATAATGAATGAAGACTTATAGACTTCCACACACATATCTATGTTTAGTGTTTGATACATAGTGAAGCAGTAGAGTTAGCTATAATATATCTAGTATATTACTTTAAAAAATTGGGGGAGAAGCCGGGCGTGGTGGTGCACGCTTGTAATCCCAGCATTCGGGAGGCTGAGACTGGAGGATCCGGGTTCGCGGCCAGCCTCAGCTACCTAGTGAGGCACTCCGCAACTTAGTGAGACTCGGTTTCAAAATAAAGAATAAAAAATAGGGCTGAGGATATAGCTCGGAGATAGAACGCCCCTGAGTTCAATCCCCAGTACCGCAAAAAAAAAAAAAAAAAAAAAAAAAAAAAAAAAAGGGGAAAAA
>PVLC010018644.1:0-31744 GCA_004027655.1 Graphiurus murinus
CACTGACTCTTACATTCCTAAAACTTGTCCCTGAAGTCAAACCTCTGTAAAGTTGTCTTATCCTGACACAGTTGTCAAAGAACTAGATCACATCCCTGATAACAGAAGTGAGAAATAATGAAAATAATAAAAGATACTCCATTTACTGATGATCAGCAATGCCAGGCACAATTATAAGCACTTTACTAAACTGATACCTCTTACTGAGTTCTTGAAAGGACAGTAACACGAGCCCCATTTATGGATGAGGATTTTTTTTAGCAGTCATGAAACTTGAGACTCTGGGAAGTAAAGGCACCCTAAAAGAAGCGGAGCTAAGAATCTAACCCAGGCCCACCTCACGGGAATGCCCGGGCTCTTCTTAAGATGCCACACTGTCTCCATAAGAAGTGGGGGACAAGGAACTCTCATTGGATGTCATGTCCTCATCAGAACATACATTGAGGAAGATTAGTGATTCTGACACCAGCTAACATTTCTCGACTACTTAAAAATGCTTTGCATATGCTGTCTTACTGCATATGCAAAGTTGTAGCCCAAGTTGTAGAAGGGGTATTATGATCACCATTTTACTGATTAGGAAATTGAGGCAAAAAGAGGCTAAATGTTTAACAAAGGTCACCCAACTAGGCAGAGGCAGAGCCCTCAGATTGAAGCCCGGACATTCTGACCCCAGAGCTCACGCACAGTGTCGGTCGGCAGGCCGGGAAGCGGGGCCCTGCTGACTTGAGGGCTCAGCCCTCTTCCAGCCTCTGCGGTGCTAGCCTCTGGGGCAAGCGCCCTTTCCCACTCAGCCTTCTCCCTGGTCAGCCAGGTTCTTCCTCTCACCACAGTGAGGAATGTGGAGTCTTCATCTTTTATTAACGTTAGTGACTCAGGTTTTTGAGACACTTCGTTCCTTTCAGCCATCTCCTTCCTGCATTCCAAAGAGAAGCTGTGGTGTGCAGCGCACATGCAGAGCCCTCTGTATTTCCAGTGGGTTCGGTAGCACTTTTGTTATTCATCACTTTGGCTATTCTTCATAGAGCAGCTATGGAGAAATTCCAAGCCACCATTATGCCTGGGTCACCCCGTCAGGCTCCTCCTCTGTGGAGGGGTAATGACCAGAGCTGACCTTGGAGCTGAAGGGATGAGAGGAGTCTGTGGCGGTGCCCTCAGGACACGCTGCCGCTCCACGTGCACGTGTGGCGTCCGTGTGGCCCGTGGCTGTGGGTCAGACCGGTTGACAGTGTTGCCCGTAAACTGAATGATCTTCTCACTACTTGTTGTATTGACTAGTAAGAGCATGGTGTGGAAGCCATTTTTGATGATGCATTCATCTGTTCTCTTCTCAGTTATGTGCAGTTTTGATGACATAATTTTAATTTCTGCTTACATTTTGGATCAGTATGCCTTCTTCATGCAGTGACTCTTTCACTGTTGTGAAATGGCTCTCTTTCCTGGGTAATACCCATTGTTCTGTAATCTATATCCGATACTTATATACCCTCCCCAACCTTCTTGGTATATTGCATGGTGTATCTTTTTCCATCCTTTTAACATCTGTGTCTTATATTTAAAATGAGTTTTTGTTTTATCCAAGCGGGAATTTCCTGTTTGTCCTATTTGCTTTGTTCTCTTTTTCTGCGTTCTTTGGTTTAATTGGATATTTGTGATTTTTATCTCTTCTACTGTTTTATAAGCTATTCTACAAGACTTCTCCAGAGATCTCCTTCACAACTTCCAGGACCCACCCTGGAGCCCTCCTGGGAACCCAGGCAGAGGCCGGGAAAGGTGCATGCATGTGTTTGGGGTTTTTTCCTCCCAAGAACTACAGTTCTACATTTATTTGTTTCATCTGAAAACAGTTGTTTCATAGATTTTTGTCCTGCTTTCTGTTTGCAGTGGGAGGATAAATATGGTCCCTGTTAATCCTTCATGACTGGGTTTGTATTTATTATCCCTGGATGTTCACCCTTCATTTGCCTGTGTATATTCAGTGGCTGTGCGGGGAGTGGGGTGCTATCAGAACCCACTGGGTCAGTCCAACAGCCTGTGTTCCTTCCCACTGCCACAGGCTGCACATCAGCTCTGGGAGTGGAGGCAGGAATGTGGGCTCTGCTCCACACATCCTGAGAGCTGGGGAAAGTCTTCTCACCCGCTTTCTCTAGGGTGGGCAGGGAAGACTTGAGTTAGAAGACCTGGCGTATCAGCTGACTCAGAATCCGTCTCCATGCCAGTCACCGTGTCCTGTGGCTCTGATGAGGGTAAAGAGCCCAGGAGAAACCTTGAGCGCACAGCAGGCGCCAGAGGTATTGGCCTAGTCCAAGGCAGAAACTGCTGGTTCCATTGATTCAAACGTTCAACAAGACTTCATTCTGCTCCCTAGTTATTTTCTCTGTTATTTCTTATCATTTCCCGTTTGATTGTGTCTTGGATTTGCACTGGAGGAAGAAATGATAAGCTAGCTCCAGGAATAACAGCCCTTAACTCTAGAATCCCAAGTAATTGTGTGCTGATGCAGTTGGCCAATAATTCATGGCCTTTTAAATTCGCATATCATGCCAATTCTCAGTTCCCTGTTTAAGGTTCCAGCCTTGTTCCTCTCAAAGAATTTATGCAAGAGGAAGTAGTGTGAAGTGGAAGGCTCAGAGCCCTAGCTACACCGCTTTAGCTAAGTAATTTCAAGGACACTGTTGAGTGTCGGGGAAGGCATCCTCCACTGCCGAGCGCAGAGCCCATCGGAGCCTTTCCAGTCTTCGACTGTTCTCTCATATGGCACAGTCATTCATTCTCCAGTTATCCTCAGAGAGACATTGTCAGGAACTCAGATGGCAGGCACAGGGATACCACTTTCATCGGGATTCACAAAGTGCCAGGAAAAGGGCGGCCTCCTTTTTGGGACAGCCTTACCAAGAGCAAAATGCAAGAACTGGAAGAAGCAGAGGAAACACAGACATTCTGGAAGAAGAAAACCAAAGTTTATTATTACTATTAAAAGTAATGACAGCCATCTTTTATTATTGAATGTCCATATACTCAACACCGTGCTGAATTCTTTTAGTGCCTTATCCGTCAAACAAAGAGCTTGAAGAAAACTCTGCAGTGACTTGTCCAAGGGACACACGATCAGTGAACAGTGGGCGTGGAGCCCACCTCCCTGATGCCGTAAGCTGAGCCCCTGGCCACAACCTCGCAGTGCCCCGTGCAGGAGGCAGGCCAACCCCTTCCCGAGTCCTGTCTCACTGCAAACCTGGTGCGTCGCTTCCGTCTGGATCCTTTTCCCCACCATCTTAAAAGGGGCTGTGCTAGATAATTTAAGCCCTTTCCAGTCACAATTCTCTTCTGTGACATGTCTTAAATATTTCAGGCTGAGGAAAAGGCAGATGCACTGAACAAGGAGCTGCTGATGACCAAACAGAAGCTGATTGATGCAGAAGAAGAGAAGAGACGGCTGGAGGAAGAGTCTGCTCAGGTGAGGGACCGCTGCCCTCTTACCTCCTCCGGGTCTCGCCAGTGCCGGGGCAGTGAGAATTCCACTGGTGGTTTCTGGTGGGCACTGAAGAAGCTGGGGACAACTGGCTTCATTTCCGCTCCAGAGGCCTTTTTTATTTAGTCTGTGAAGCATTATGGTTCTTAATCATTAAAGGAAGCCAGGCAAGGTGGTGCACACCTGTAACCCCAGTACTAGGGAGGCTGAGACAGGAGGATCACAGGTTTGAGGCCAGCACATGGTAACTTAGTGAAACCCTGTTTCAAAAAAAGGAGGATGGTCTGAGGCATACCTCAAAGGTAGAACCTCCCCTGGATTCAATCCTGAGTATCATCACCACCACCAAAAAAATTTTAAAGCCTTGATCGAGACA
This sequence comes from Graphiurus murinus, assembly GCA_004027655.1. Taxonomy (NCBI): domain Eukaryota; kingdom Metazoa; phylum Chordata; class Mammalia; order Rodentia; family Gliridae; genus Graphiurus; species Graphiurus murinus. Next base: position 3,846 of record PVLC010018644.1, read on the forward strand.
GTGGGTCAAAGCTCATTCCTTATTGGGGGACAGGAGAAATTCCTGTGTATCAGGGTCAAAGGTTAGTGTTTCTGTAGAAGGAGAGCATGTGCCCTAAAATGTCTGACTCTTATTCATGAGGCCAGGGCAGAAGGGTCGCAAACATGAGGTCAGCCTGAGCAGCTTAGACCCTGTTTCAAAATAAAAAATAGTAGGGCGTGGTGGCACATGCTTGTAATCCCAGCATTTGGGAGGCTGAGACCAGAGGATCGCAGGTTCACGGCCAGCCTCAGCTACCTAGTGAGGCACTCTGCAACTTAGTGAGACCCTGTTTCAAAATAAAGAATAAAAAGTAGGGCTGTAGGTATAGTTCGGAGATAGAATGCCCCTGAGCTCAATCCCCAGTACCACAAAAAAATAAAAATAAGAAATAAACAGGAGCCGGGCGTGGTGGCGCACGCTTGTAATCCCAGCATTTGGGAGGCTGAGACCGGAGGATCCAGGTTCCAGGCCAGCCTCAGGTACCCAGTGAGGCACTCCGCAACTTAGTGAGACCCTGTTTCAAAATAAAGAATAAGAAAATAGGGCTGGGGGTGTAGCTCGGAGGTAGAATGCCACTGAGTTCAATCCCCAGTACCGCAAAAATAAATAAACAGGGCTGGGGACTCCTGGATTTAATCCCTAGTACTGCAGAAAAATACATGTCCAGCTGTCCAGCCACTTGTCCTCAGATGTCCCTCTCGTGGGCTGAGCAGTGGCAGAGTGCTTTCTGCATGAACTGTGTGTGAGGTGTGGGAGGGACCGGGTCCTCTTGTTAGCCCTGCATTTGATTTGTACTCCCTCAGCTAAGGTCACGGCGTGGGTGGCTGCACTGACAGAGAAGAACTTTAGCAAAAGCTCCAGTTGGGAGTGGGCTTTGACAGTTTCGCAGGTTTGACTCTCTCCCTCTCCTGGCATCAGGAATGGCATCGATGCCACTGAGGGCCGAGGAGAAAGGTGGCCATTAGTGTGTTCCAGAACCAGTGGACACTTCATGGAAGCCTCAGCACTACACAATTAGTGACGCCTTCCTTTATTTCCCTCTAACACCCCCCTTGCTTTTTCATTTGTGCAGTTAAAGGAGATGTGCCGTCGGGAACTTGACAAGGCAGAATCTGAGATTAAAAAAAACAGTTCTATCATCGGTGATTATAAGCAGGTGGGTCCCTCCACCTAGGTGGCCTGAGTACCACGTGGGTGAACTGTGTGTCCCCAGCTCCCAAACGCTGAGGTGCCATGGCTTCAAACCCTGGCTTTCCCCTTGACGTCACTTGGGAAGTCATCCCCATCTGGGAGTGTCATGAGGATTCAGTAAGCCATGCTCGTAGAGTACCTGAACCTGACACAGTGCCCAGCATATAGTAAGTACTTAAGGAAAGCCACAGTGTGCCTCGGGAGCGTTTCAGATTCACATATGGTTGTAAAACAACTCTCCCTGCCAGTTGAGTTTTGAGAACATAACTAAACTGCCCTTGCTGCTTGATGCTGGGATCTCAAGTGTTCCGAAACCACTGGCCATTAACTGTGGCCTCACAGGTCCCTCCAGCCCTGGCTGGAGACGCCTCTGCTGGCCTGTCAGCCTCACACCCAGCCTGGGCAGGTACAGTGCGTTTGGTGCCAAATTAATTCCACTTAATATATTGCAGGTGCCTTTATAGAATTTATCTCAAGCCCAAATTATGAAGGTGGCTATGTTGCTCAAGAAATCGTTTTCTGTTTGTATCTTTAGATTTGTTCTCAGTTGAGTGAAAGATTGGAGAAGCAGCAGACAGCCAATAAAGTGGAAATTGAGAAAATTCGGGTAAGACTACCTTTACCAAAGACACTTTATACCACCTAGTTCGTTTTATTTTAGCACAGAAGTTTTTGGGAAAAGATGTTGGGTTGCTTTCAAAAGTGAGAGAAGCTGAGGAGTACCAGATACGGTGCCTGTCACAGAGCCTGGTTTGCTGATCGGCAGCTCACATGCTGCCTGTGCTTTCTGGAAATGGAGTGCTGTGGCACTCAGCTTGTGGGCTCCAGGTCTTGAAGCACAGGTGGAGGAGGGTCCAGCAAGGAGGTGGTGCCTGAGGCAGTACAGAGACTGGGGTCCTGGGCTGGACTTGGTCTCCACTGTGCTCTGTCGAGACGCTCTTCACTGCAGCTCACTGGGATTACAAGTGTACCCCACCACGCCCGACTTTTTATGTCCTATTTCAACTAGCATTTAATCATTTTCCCATGTTATGAAAAACTTGAAAGTCTCTTACAAGTTGCATATTTCCTTGAACAAATACAGCACAGTAAATTTAAATCTTCCAGTTGTTAGGTAGTTTATCCTCCCCACTTTTTTCTATCCCTAGTTCTGCAGTGAAAATTCTGCTACGTGAATCTTAATCTAGTCCTGTTCATTCTCTTAGCCTGGTTCCTGGAAGTACAGTTGCTGCAGCAAGACAATATTTTTATTGCTCTCAGTATATAACACCAGGTAGATTTCCCAGTAGGTTGTCTGACAATGTCCAAAGAAAACCAGGTTTCTGAGGCTGCACTGCTCCAGAGACACCGTCTCTTGGATCTCCTGCCCCTGGAGGAAGTGCCCACGGCACCCCACAGGGCCGCTTTCTCTTACCTCTGACCTTCAATTTCAGCAAAAAGTGGATGACTGTGAGCGCTGCCAGGAGTTTTTCAACAAGGAAGGGCATGTGAAGGGCATTGGTTCTACCAAGGAGGTTTTGGAAGAGGACGCAGATGAAGAGAAGGAGACGCTCAAGAACCAGCTGAGAGAGATGGAGCTGGAACTGGCACAAACCAAGCTCCAGCTGGTGGAAGCTGAGTGCAAGATACAGGTACTCATCAAGGCCAGACTCCTAGAAGCCCCAGAAATGATGTTCATGGTTTAGATTGTTTTTACTCCTTTATACTGACCAGAGCTGGGCGTGGTGGCCCACACCTGTAACCCTAGTACTTGGGAAGCTGAGAAGAGACAGGAGGATCACAGGTTCAAGACCAGCCTTAGCAAACTAGCAAGACCATTAAAAAGAAAAAGGGTAGGGCTGGGGGTATAGCTCAAAGGTGGAGCACTCCTGGGTTCAATGCCTAGTACCACAAAACAAATAAACTGACCACAATCCTCCTGGGAGAAGCCCAGTACTCAAGATATTTAGTCAGTACTTCACCTGCCCTGTGGATTTGGACTCTAATACTGTTATCAGTGAGGCTTGGGCCTTTTGGTGAGACATGATAGTTCCACCACTGAATTCTTGGACCTTGGGTTAATTAATATCCTCTCCACACCTTAGGTTCCTGATTACGAACTCAAGTGATAGAGTCCAGATGTTCTGTTGGGTTGTTTTCAAGACCGAATAAAATAAACGTACAGAAAAGGCTCAGCATGGAGATTGGTAGCTTTGTCAGAACACTTTTATTGTTCCAACTCCAATCAGTTAGCTGGCTTTGTGACCTTGGACACAGTGTATAATTGATCTGAGCCTCCATGCCTGATGAAGAAATTAGGACTTAGTTTGGTCACCTTTATACTGAATTGCTAGTTCCACACACACATCACGAGCACGGGGTAGGCACAAGTGCTTAGTGCTGGAAGGAACCCATTTCCGGTCTAAAGCTTCGAGCGGGCTCTCCTTGGCCCCTCAACTTCACTGGGTGTTCACTCTTTGCCAGGCCCTGTCCAGCATGATTGCAGAGCTAAGACCTGGCTTATGGGACTCCAGCGCCAGTCAGGAAGGGTCTCACTAAGGCAGCAGTCCCTGAGCTGTGGTCAGAGAATGGACAGCAGTTACAGCTACAGAAGACAGGAGGAGGAGCATCCCAGGGGAGGGAGTGGCTTGCTCTGCAGCCTATGGGAGGAGGGGCCGGCCTGGTGAGGATCCTCAGGAAGGTCCTTCCATGTGGGAGGGAGGAGGTGTGTGTATAAAGCATCTCAGATGCTCCGCTGAGGGAGCATGGCCTTCAGAGGTTTTTTGGAAGTGAATGATGCAGTCAGAGCTAGAGCATTCGCTGTCTGCCTGGCAGATGGACAGGAGAGAGGGACATTAAATTAGGAGGCTGTTTTAATAAATACACTAGGCAGGAAATGAGGTCTTAACTAGGAAAGCTCCCAAATCTCTAGGCATTGCAGACCTTCCTCTGCCAGTTTGAGAGAGGGTAATTTCCACAGCTGGTGCCTTGCTCAGCTGGCAACAGTGTCATCAACACAGGCCTAGAGCCTCATGTACATTGTTCCTCCTGCAGGACTTGGAGCACCACTTGGGCCTCGCCCTCAATGAGGTACAGGCAGCCAAGAAGACCTGGTTTAACCGAACACTGAGCTCCATCAAGACGGCCACTGGGGTCCAAGGGAAAGAGACTTGCTGAGAACGGCTGCTGCCTCCAGACACCTTCAGAACACATGCCACCTTTTGTTGCCTTCTTTGGCCACATGTGTGATTCTGTGACATGTCCCAGGACCAGAATGTACCTAAGTCAGATGTGTACACGCATGTTGGTCGGACCAGGGCTCCTGAAGCAGGCAGTATCTGGGTAAGGCTCTTCTAACTACTGATATGACAGGCCTGCCAGCCCAGCTGATGCTCTGGACACGCCGGAAACCACTCCTCTGCGTCGCCTCCCGGGCCCTTCTGTGTAGGTCAACACCTCACCCAGCCTGAGGGCTGAGACTGAGCTTACAGTATCTGAGTCTGGGGAACCTTCCGTGTGTTGATTTTTTTTTTTTCCCTAAACCTTTGATTTTTCTAAAAAAAAAAAAAAAAAAATACACATATATATTGGGGGGAAGGGCATCAGAAATTAAAATAATTCTTACCTGTCAGTGCCAGCAGAAGGTCCCTGGGCACACAGGACAAGCACTTTGATTTAAATAAGGGTTTCACAGTCGGAGCTGAAGCCACCTTGTTTTGTTAAGCGACATGACCCATGGGTTTTGGTTTGGCACACTCACAGTTCTAATCACATGTTTCTAATCACTTCTATGCAACTCTCATAGTTCCTGGGTTTTTTTAGCATTAGCTGCCAAAATGACTTCACAAGGCTGGGGTGGGTGACATGACTGTGAGACTGGATTAGTCGTAATGTGGACAAATCTTATTTTGCTTAATGTGTCATGTGTACATATAAATATATATATACATACATATATATATAAAAATATCTTTCCCAATATACCCAGTTCACAGTGTTTAAAATCCAGACGAGGACTGCTGATCTGCACAGCTGACTTGGTTACTTGGGCACTTATTTTCACTTGGGTTTGCTGGGCTCTGCCACCCTCCCCGCCATCACGGGAGCTCTGAAGCAGCCCCTGACTTCAAGGTTCGTAGTGTTTGTACAACAGGCTGTGCAGGCGAGGAAGACTGAGCTGTGTGTTTGTAAATGTGAGTGTGCACGTGCCCCAAGGTCTCCACCTTCCTGGCTGGGCTGAGCCCTCCTGGACACAGGTACCAGCCTTGCTGTCCAGATGGGCTACAAGCACTCACTAAGGTTTTAGCACCTTTTTTATAATAAAAAACAAAAGACAAAAAACTGACTTTTAATTTATATAGTGATATGCTGACAGGCTACCTGGTAAATGGTTTGTCCTCTTCTCTGCATTCACTGTGGAGGTAGCTGGGTACAAAAGGCACTGGTTTGTACATTGACGCGTGGGTGGTTCTCTGTCCTTCCATTGGCTGTACTAACGCTTGCTGAGGTCGTCCATGATAAGGGAGATGAAACGTAGCAACCCCTCCCCGTAACCATCCCCTCTGCCACTCTTTGTGTCCTTCCTGTTCAGATATCAAAACAGCAGCTGTAAGCCCATCTAATACTAGGTGCGTGGACATTGTGCTAGGGTAGTTTGTGTGTCTTTACAAACTGAAATATAAACCAGTAAAATTGTATTACTATTTCTTTGTTGTTTTTATTTAACAGCATATTCATTAAATATTTTGGTACAAACAGTATTGCTTTGTAAAAACAGCTTTATCATTCTGTGCTCCTATCTCCTTCCTGCCCGACAGCGCAGAAGGGTCGGGAAGGACCAGCCTCGTGCTGGCCAGGGGAGGGCATCAGGTAGCACCAGCCACTGGGGGAAGGAGACGGACTCCTCCTCGTGCTTGACGTCCAAGGAGGTCCTCCAGAGGGAAGGGTGGAGTTAGGACTGAAAAGACAACCGCATCTCGCCAGGCAGACAAGGTAGGCAATGCTTGGGCCAATCTGCACATTCAGGGGAAGCAGCTGGGGTTTGACGCAGAAAGGCAGTCACAACACCCGGGGTTCGCAGTTCCTTTCTCTTCACTGGCGGTTTTTCCACATACCTGTACTCGGAGGATGAGGCCCCTGGGCCCTCTCTTGGCCCCTTCCTGCAGCAGGATGACTAGTGATGCCTCCCTGATTCTGCAGTTCCCCTCCCTGCGTGCCTGCCTGCCCTGCAGGACCCCTACACACAGCCTGTGAAAGGAAGTAGGCGAAGTGCAAAGACCATCCATGGCTTCGTGCCTGCAGGAAGAGGGGAAAACCTTAAGTGGGCCCTTGCCTGGCTTTTCTCTGCTGCACCAAGGTGGGAGTGTCTAGCAGAGGCCAGGACAGTAGCTCCAGAGTGTGGTTGGCATCCCTTCAGTGCTCATGGGCTGGAGGGCATATTTCTGGGGTCCACGTTGCCGGCCAGTGTGCTCTGTGCTTTTCCAGTCCCAAAGGTCCCATGTTCAGGAGTGTAGAGACTTGGCAGAAACTGTCATCCCTGCAGCTGTACATTGGCCCAGAGAAAGGCGTTCATGCACCAGTGAGCCCTGCAGATAAGAGCCCCACTTTCAGGGTGGTCCCCTAGGGGGCTGAAGTGAGATTAATAACTGCAGTTACAAATGGTAAGTACCATCCATGGATACAGGACCCTGCAGGACCACTAAAGGTATGTGTACTTGCAAGGAAGACAAAATGATAGTGTCAGATTTTTTTGATGATTAGAAGACTTGCTGGGTAGAGGCAAGAGGATGGCTTTTAGGTAGGCGAAAGGCAGAGTGCTAAAAGTGGAACTGGGTTGTTAGGCTGGGGCCATGCTCAGGAGTGTGAAGGTGATGGAGAACCACTACAGTTTTAAGCTTGAACTTAAAGTCCCTCCTGGTCCCTCGGGAAGAAAAATTGGAAGGAAGAGAAATTAGTCTGAGCAGAGGCAATAGAATAGAGGATGGAGTGAGAATGGAGTCAGTGAAACAAAAGACACACCAGGAAGTTGTTTAGCTTTCATCCTATGGACTGGAGATACCCTGGGATGTGCAGGTTGGAGATGTGTGGAACCCACTGTCACGGAGAAGCTGGTTTGGCCCAGGGCTTCCAAACTGCAGCACTTCTGACAGCTGGGTGCATGGTGCTGAGCTGACGGCTGTCCAGTAGCACAGACCCTGCCTCACTGCTACAGCCACAGATGTCTCTGGGTATTGCAGATGTTCTCAGGAAGGGCAGGGGCAGAATTGCCCTTGGCTAAGAACCACTGCTTTAACGTACAACCTGAAGCCAGGAGGATGGAGGAAGCTGTACAGATTAAGCCTGGCCAGACAGGACCTAGGAATGAAAATACAAGAGGAGAGGAGAAAAGGAGGCAGCATTACCTTGGGGTGAGAGCAAGACCAGAAAAGGGTCATTGGGTTTGGATTGGGAGGTGGTGGGGGGTGGAGAGGAGCGGGGAGCGGGAGGCAGAGCCAAGCGGGCAGCGATGTATGCACGGGTGGCAAGCAGCCATGGAACTGCGGCCGGAGGCAGCATGGTGCTTCGAGCTGGTGTTCTAGTTCCGACAGTGTGCTGGAGTGCACCACAGCTAAGTGACTTGATATGCTCAGATTCAGAGTGGAGGTGGAAGGCCTGCTGTGACTGTGCAGTCCAGGTGTTGTCTTCCCTACCAGGTACCGCCATTCTCTCTAGGCGCCCTCTCAGATTTCCCTGGACTGCTCAGCAGCCCTCACCCTCATCCCTTGGTCTTGGGCTCGCTCTGCCTAAGGCCACTCAGCTATGGGAAGCTTGCCGGGGCGGGCGCAGGCAGCAGGAGCAAGAGGAAGACCTCCAATTTTGGAGGCCGATTGCTGCCTTGGGCAAACCCATTTGTCTCTAAGCTTGGGGCTCCGAGCCTGTCGGGAGTCTTGCCAGCCCCTGGGATGGCCGTGAGGACTAAGAGCAAGGAGTACACGAGCACTGGTGCACTGAGGTTCAGGACGGCACTTGAGTACTCAACACAGGCTCCTGCTACCAAGCAGGCTCCAGCTGGACATGCATGTAGAGACCACAGGACCAAGGCCCCAGGCCCTGTTAGGAGCCTTCGTCCATTTGTGTGGGTGGGGAAGACCCGGAGACCCTGGGGCCAGTCCTTCAGGCCAGGCAGGGGCTGCGCTGGAAAACTTTCCTAAGCGCCTCCATTTAACCAGAGTGGGTCCTGCACAGAACGGTTCAGCCCTTTTGCTGTTTTAACACAGAAGCATTTATTTTTATTCATCCAAATGGGAAAATGCAACATGTCAGGGCGTTACAGACAAACCGCAGCAGCCAGACAAGATTCTCAGTCTATGGCAGAGTCCAACAGCCAGCGCGAGGGAGCCACAGTGGGCGCTGCCTGTGGAGGCGGCAGCAGGGTCCCTGTGTTCAGGTGAAGGCCAGGCATCTCTGGGCGAGGCACTGATGGCAGTCCACACGGCAGGCTGCTGCTTCCACCACGCTGACAGTGTACAGTTCAGAATCCTATGTGTGACCATCACCCCAGAGGGCAGGACAATCCATGGTGGATGTGGTGTGGTGTCCAATGTTTTTTAACATAATACACAACATAAAGTTATTGCCAAGGACTTTGCACTGCAAATTATACTATTTACACTTGTGTATTCAGGAAAACACAATAAATAGATTCAGATAGATATTTTCAATAGTTTTCTAAAATCTGGCATCACCATACCAGAGTGAGCTACAGCTGAGAGTCAAATGTCATCTGTAACCATGTATGAGGGAAGGGTTTTCTACCCTTGACTCAGCTTTCTCTGTGCCTCCTGCACCCTCGCCTTGAGGCTGAAGAAAGGCTAGGCAGGGCCATCTTACTCCCTAATATGAGGGAAGCCCCTTCTTGAACAGCCCAGGGCTTTGGGCCTACATTGCCTGCACTGCCCACCTCCTTCCTCTGCTTAGAGCAAGTGAAAAGCAAGTCTGACAGGCGCTGCTCCTCTATGAACACTACGTGCCACATGACAGGTAGACTATGGTCGTGAGGCCATAGGCCTAAGATTTGAGGCTGGCCCCTTCCCCAACCTCTTGTCAAGAGCCCCTGGATTTAGGCCCAATAGCCTGTTAGTGGTCTGCCCTAATTATGACCACCTGAGGGGACCCACCTTCCAAAGGTGTGGCTGGGCCCTAACTAGCCACTCATGAGACCAAAGGTTCAGCACAGCAGGGCAAACATGGGTCCAGGGTATGAGGTCTAAGTTCAAAGATGCTTGGGGAAAACAAGATAAACACCACCAGGACCTAAAGTATACGCCTGCCCAAGAAAAGGCCAACAGCAGGAGGTTCCCACCTGAACCAAGAATTTGCTTTGCCTACCTGAGCCCAGGTGTAGTGCTGGAAACAGTCCATCTAGAGACCAATTCCCAGACAGCCAGAGCCACCATTGACTCCTGGGAGGCACAGCAAACAAGGCTGCAGGGTGGGCCACAAAGCCACCTGCAACTCTTCCCCAGGTGAGTTTCCACAGATGAGTCTTCCTTGCCAGCAAAGGGAGTAAATGGTAGCTCAGTACCTCCCACGCAGCCATAGCAGAGCCTACTGTTGCAAAGCTGCCATCTTAACTGAGCTAGAAAAAAGAAGTGCTCAGCAACTCCCTTCTAAGAGGGGTGCAAAGTGACTACCTAACCACAAAGGCCAGTCTGAACGGGAGGGGATGAGGGCATCATCTAACTTCTACCAGCACCACCTGGATAGGTAGCCAGGGGAGGCAGTGAGTGAGTGTAGATTCCAAAGAGGCCTGGAACATGGCTGCAGCCTGTCAAGGAGACAGCTGCACCGGGGCAGTGTGTCTTGCCACCCACCCACCAAACCAAAATCCTCTGAGGGTGTTTGTGCACAGCAGGAAGCCAGTTTCCAAGTGGGAGGGAGAGGGGCAGCCTTCAGCCTGCAGGGTGGGGACACAAGCCACCCCGAAGGGGTGAAAGAGCAGGGCTTTCTAAGTTACAGGAGAAAAAACTTCTTAAAGAGTGTCTTCCTAGCCCTATTCTTGATTCATTTTATTGAACATTTTAAATAACTGGCTCCCAGAGCAGGAGAAATATTTAGGGAAGAGTTTCAAAAACCCTACCACTTTCTGTCACCTGTTTCCCTACACAGGAAAAACAAGACAGAAGACTGTGACTGGGGCTAGCACGGGGTCACTGGATGTCACCCTAGCTCTGTAAATGACTTGTGGTGCCCTGGGGCCAGAGCATAGCACAGGACTCGCTACCACAGGAAAGCCCACAACCTGGTGTCATGGCAAGGTCAGAGCAGGGTCTCCACCTACAGCAGGCTCAAGTTTGTCATTTTCCCTTCATGGACCCACAAACTTCTCTAAAAAATGCAAGGAGCATATGTTCTTAGAGATGATTAAGTCACATAGCTATGTCAGGGCCTCCGAGAGATCTTATTTTCACAAGAGATGACCGGGCAGAAAACCTTAGGGACAAGACCAGACGGCAGCCACAGTGTCTGCAGGCACAACTCCTCCTCGCAGACTCTTCCTTCTGTAGCCCTCATCTCACCTCACCCCTCACTGTTCCAGAGATTATAAAACCACCTCGCTGAAAGCAAGCAGCACGTGGTTCCTTAGGTTTCCGGGAAGGCCTGTGAAGGTTGTTCCTTTCAACCCACCTTCCCCCGAGGAGAGCAGGAAGAGCTGGGCACAGAGCGCCAGGTCTCTCGGAGCAGAGTGAGGTGGGGGCCACCTGGAGGCTCCCGAAGGGTGGAGATCAGCACCTTTGCACTTCCTTGAGGGCCTGGGCCAGCTTGGCCACACACTGAGGAAGCCAGTCTGCTCCACAGGGCTTTCTGGCCCCGTGACTTGATTCCAAAGCAAGGGGAAGGCAAGTCTCTATCATTTTACTTTCATACACTAAGGCCCCAAGCCAAAATTAGATTTGAGAAAAAAAATGTTTCCTTCATCTTGTCCTTTTAAGTGATCTTTAAGATCGCAGGAGAGAAAAGGCCTGAAGATGGAAGATTCTGTCAAGCTCTGTCATATCCAAAATAAAGATGGGGCACTCACTGACCCACTAAAGCCAGTGGCTAGAAAAACCGCCCAACTCTGGGCCTCACCTCCCAACCCTAGTGCCATGAGCTACCTATCCCTTGGTGGAGATGTCCAGACTAAACTGAGAGGTATAATTTTAAATTACAGGCACAGTCTCCTGTGGCCAGAGCAACATTTCTAAATGCACTTGTGACTTCACCCTCCTGAGCGCAACATCCCCTGGTGGCCCACCACCTAGAGAATGGTGCCTGTACTCCTCAGCCTGGTGCCCAGTCCCTTCCAACCTGCTCCCATCGACCTGTATACCCACACAAGACCTCACTGGGCCCCGGTCACGCCCACCATCAGAGTGTTTCCTTCTAAGTCTCTGCTGTACACTGCTCTCTCCCTGGGGCCCCCAACCGCCTCAGGCTGCACTCCTCCAAGGGCCAGCACCATGGACCTTTCTGAGCCCTGCACTGTATTTTGCCTTTTAGCCACTGGACACTCAAACCCCAAATTCTCTCTGGGAGGGGCTGCACCTTCCTCTTCCTGAGTGCCCCCAGGAGATGTCTGGGTCCAGGCAGCAGACTGGAAGGGAGTTTCCCATCACAAAGGGTAAGTAAGTAATCTCCACAGTCTAAAGCAAGAGTCAGCAAAATACAGCTGCTGGTTTTATAAGGAAAGTTTTATTATACACGGCCATGCTCACCTGTTTCCACACGGAAGCTACTTTTATGCTACAGTTGCAAAGGTGAGCAGTATGACAGACCATACGGTCCATAAGGCCTGGAATGCTACGACAGCATCTGGCCCTTTACAGGAGCAGACACCAACACCAGGGCTCCGGCGGTGCTTTCCGCATATTTTCACGTTCTAACACACATGAGAGTGATGTCTGCATGGCTCATGGTGATAAACAGACAAGCCACTTGCCCTGGAGTTCTGGCCACCCATAAGGTTAATGGGATTGGTGTCTGAGTGCATTTTTAACCTTCGTTTATTTATTTATTTATGTATTTATTTATGTATTTATTTTTGTGGTACTGGGGACTGAACTCAGGGGCATACTACCTTCAAGCTATACCCCCAGCCCTATTTTTTATTCTTTATTTTGAAACAGGGTCTCACTAAGTTGCAGAGTGCCTCACTAGGTAGCTGAGGCTGGCTGCGAACCTGGATCCTCTGGTTTCAGCCTCCCGAATGCTGGGATTACAAACGTGCACCACCACGCCTAGGTATCTTTAACCTTTATAAAGCCAGACCCTAAGGCCTCCAAGCTATAGCTACCTCTGAATCTCTAGTCCTTAGCAGAGTGCAGAAACCTACTCTGCCTCTCTGAGGCTGTTGGGAGAGGGAGGGAGAGCGCCTGCTTAGCACCACAAAAAAAAGGAAAGGAAAGGAAGAACCCTACCCAGTTCCTCCTGTCTCCCTTGCCCACCTGTGCATGACAAAGCAGAGGTGCCAAGACTGAAACTGACACAAAACTGAGGTTCAAAGCAAATCCTTCAGTAATCTCAGTCAGTTTCACAGTTTTCTCTTTCCTTAAAGAACTCTGTAAACAGAGCCTGATCCTTGCATCTGGCTAAAGACTATGTCCCACACATGCTGACTCCAACAAGCTCGAGCTCTTGCCTATGTGGAGGGGAAAAAAAATGGCTTTCTCTCTTTTTTTTTTTTTTTTTAAAGGCCTCAGTATAAAGAAACACCAGTGACTGCCATGCCTTGACTGGCAAATAGTCATACAAAACCTCAGGGGAGAGTAAAGATGCTGACTGCCTGGCTGCAAGCCCATCTGTCTACCGCCAGGAGACGCCTCCTGCCACAGCCCCGTCCCCAGCCCAGTAGAAGGGCCTGGCCTGTAGTGCTTGTATCTGCCACCTCTGCATGCTAGCCTCCCTCCTCCCCATCATGTTCAGAGTCCATCACCCCCTCCACCATCCACTCTGCAGTGCTCAGGCAGGCCACACTGCTGTCCCTATTCAGGGCTGGGAGCTACACTGCCTCCTCAGCGCAGCAGAGGAGCCTGCCCGTGCAGAGACTTCACTCCTGTCTCCATCACCCCTGAACCTTCACCTGGGCATTAGCATCAGTCCTGACTCTGGTCCTTGGCTATCCAAATTCATCCTCCAAAATTCTCTCACCATGGTGGACGATGGTAATCACTGAAAGGCACAGCATCCACACCTTCACAAAGGGGCCACACACTCCACGTCCCACCTGTGACCTCACCCTCCAATCATCCTAGGCCCCAGTCTTGCTTTTCTGTGCATACAGCCCTTCCCAGTCCCTCATCAGGCAGAGGCCTGCCAGCTGTGGCACCCTGAAGGGAAGCCTGGGGCACTCAGATCAGAGCTGCTCTACCCCTGACTCAGCTCTAAGCCCTTTCCATTCTGCGAGTCTCACAGGTGGGCTCCTCTCCTGCTGGGATGGTGACCTGGGTGTGAGCCTAACAGTGACCAGCCCTGGGCTGGGGCAAGGGCATCCCCAGGAGAGGGTAGACCTGCTGCCCAACTTCCCCACCACAGGAGACAGTTCTGATTCTGCTCAGAGCTCGCCCCAGCATGCTCCACACCTCCACCTCAGCCAACAGTCGCCCCTTCTCCTTGGTTCTCTAAGCTGAAAGCTTGCCATTTTCCACAGCTCCTCCACCCAACACAGAGGCTGTCAAAAAGTAGCAGGTAATAGTGAATGTCTTCTCAATAAACCCATGTGCCCAAGAAGAGAGAAGCAATGTCACCAATTACATCAGTTAAGTCCAAAATGACATCCCATGTAAGAATTTCTTCCAAACTGGCTTCCTGAGCACACTGATAGCGTAGAGCTCACTTTTCATCCACCTGCTCTCCCAAGGCAGCTCCACCATCCTCAGGGGAGGGGGACTGCAGGTCAAGCTGCCCTGCCGGCTTGCCGTAACTGTCCTCAGCTTTCTGGAACCACAAACAACAAGTAAGCATCATCCCTTTAAATAGTTGATGGGAGTGTCCATGTTTACCATTTCTCCCTTTCACTGGCCTCAACATCCTGGTCTTCTGATCTTATTTCAAGGTGTCTCCAGCTTTAATGAGCCTCTCAGGTACCAACTTCCACAGGTGACTCACCTCCTGAATCATGCTCTCCATATTTCCCCTTTAGGGGCATGAGGGATTTTAGAAATTGGAGCAACTTCTAAGATGATCTACACAAAGGAAGGATCTAAGAAGAGTCCTGTATCAGAGTGGTCTGGGACGTCTAGGGCACATGTTGAAGGCCTGGCTAGAGTGGCTGATACCAAGTGTGGAGGAGGCTGGCCATGAAATCCTACCTCCAACAAAACATCCCCTCCTCTCCTTCCAGTTTGAGTATCTCCCAAGTGGCAATTACTGAACCTGTGCTTGATTACATACAGGCTCAGTTACAATGCAAAAGATGGTCTGTGGAAATAGACTCAGATGTGTAGCTGGCAAAGACCAGGCTGCCCAGCCCAGGGCTGACTAGTTGATCATCTTGCCCAGGAACAAATTAACCTTCCGAAGGAACCAGAGAAAAATGAGCACAGAAGCCTGATGCTTTTGGGGGGCAGGGGAATGTCAGAGAGAGGCTGATTTTTGTGCTTGTTCTGTCTCACAGGACACAGCCCCAAAGTCTGGAAGGTCAGTAGAATTCATCCAAGAGAGGAGGAAACACTGCTGTTCAATGGCCTAAGTAGGCACAGCGCCATCAGTGCATTTGGGCTCTGCCACCAAGAGCTGTGCAATTCAGGGCAAGACACTTATACTTACGCTCCGTGTCTTTATGCAAAAGGAGAAAACTTCTAGACCCCATAGGTGTGAAGTTTGAGGCTTCTGTTAACCCTCAAAATAGCAAAAGAAATGCTATTTCCTCTATAGGGCTAAAAATTCTATAATTAGGAACCACAGAGTTTTGCCACAAACAAGAGGGGTGGTCTGAAGGGATCTCCGGGAATAGAGCAGGGCCAACAATCCTCACACCAGCAGAGCAGTAAATGGAACAAGGACTGTTCTACCCATGTGAGGTGTATGTGCTTCCTCCCTCACATGTCATGCTCTAGAACTCAATTTAAAAGAAGTGTTCTTCATACCTCCCCCCACCCCCCGGGATGACAACAGGTTGCTCAGAAAAGTCGTCAAAGACAACAACGGCTTGGGCTGAGTGGGGAAATCTTTTCCCTAAAAAAGGATTCTATATCCATCTGCATACCCACCTACCACTAAGAAGAGAACCAGTTGGCATCAATTAGCAAAGGAACTGGGGCACAGACACAGCAATTCAGCAGAACGGCCAACACGCTGCAATTTAGAGGCCCCAGAGCTCTCCAAGACAGGATCACCAAAAACGGGTCCAAAGAGGAGCTAAGATGCAAGTTCCAGGCTGGCACCCTGCCCTGAAGCCCACTCTATGGAAAACTCCTGGCAGTGAGAACAGGTCTTGAAATCTGCCACTGCCCCCATCTCCCTTCATACCTGCCCATACCTCTCTGCCTACAACCCAAGCTGGGCTGGGCCTTTCCTGCCTCTCTTCCTTTGATTCATGGAGCCAAAGCCTCCCCAGCCACCCTTCAGAGCCAGGCTCCAATCTCTGAAGACCCATCATCTTTCTCAGCCAGGCAGAGAGCATGTGCCCAGAAACATGGGCTAGAAAAACATGTACCCCATCCTCTCATTAATGTTTAAACAGGAAAACAAGTTTTAAATACAAAAGCTTCCTCTGTATACAGCCCCACTATGGTCTTTCAGTCTCTCTTTCCAGTTTGTTTGACAATCTTTTATAACTGGCCTAAAAACGATCCATTTTAGGCCAGGTTTTTGGATCCAGAGTATCCACAAATCAGAAGGCCCAGAGTCCAACACAGCCTTCACCCCTAGTATGCTACAGAAGAGCCTTCAGCAGTGAACGGAGCTGGGCTTCATGTCTGACTCTAGCACTTAACTTGGGGCATCAGACTTTTCATTTGTAAAACAGGAATAATATCAACTCCCAAGAAAGCTGCTGGAGAATTAAGAAGAATTTCCAGGTACCTTAGCTCACCCAAGCTACCAATTCTAGCAACTGTCCTTCCTCTCTCAATCCTGCTTTTTTAATCTGCTGACCATGCCCAAAATGACCTAAATCAAAGGCTGCTATTAACTGAAAGACTCAGGGCACTTAGCTGACACTTTTGTTTAAACTGTATGAACAGATAAAGTTAGAAGAATCTGGAACAAAGCAGAGGAGGACTAGGCTCCTTTGCAGTGCTGAGAAAAAGTCCCAATGTGGCCAACACTAATCCCAATTCCTCCTGCTGGCCATCTAGCTGTAGGAAAAGATGACTCCAGACTATTCATCTCCAGCTAGAACACATGAACCTGACATGTTTATGCAGCCTGCGCCAATGGTGGCAATCTTCAACCCACAAGCGGAGGCAGCCTGGGCCATGTTTAGCAGTTGCGAGTAAAGAGAACACAACCCTCCTTAGACAGAGCAAGATATTGGACGCCAACAACTAACACGGGCAGGGGAGGCCTCCTCTCAAAGTTGGCTGAATGAGGCAAAGGTTCTACTAACAGCCTTAGCAGGGAAGAAATGTAATGTCTTGCCAGGACCTGGTTACACAAGTACCTCTTGGATTTAAGAAAAACCTGTTAACGACAATGCAAATCTATCTTGCATGCCTCTTTAAAGATGATATTCAGTCCTTGTCCACACAGATTTTACAAACTCAGAGCATCTCAGAGCTCAATCTACATTCTCCACTTAGCTGACCTCCTATCTTCAGAGGTTCCTGAATTCTTTGCAGACACATGCAAATCAGGAATGAAAGATAAGATGTACACCCTATATTCAATCCAGCAACAAAAAGTTGACACATCTACCCATTCTTCCGCTTGTCAAACAGCAATTTCCCAACTATAACTAGCAGGTAGATAAATGAACAGAGAAGCAAAAAGAATGATAATTTTTTTTTCTACGATTTAACCGAAGGGAGAGGTGATGAGTATAGATCCACCCACCTACCTCACCCCACCCCCCCAATGTCAAGGCAAACTTTAAGAGACAAGCTATAGGGATCTCTTCAGAGAAGCATCTGAACACACAGCCTTGTATGCATGCTACTCAGGGTCCTCTTTTCCTGGCTTATAGTAACTGCTCTCTGCCCTCCAAAAACTGAGTCCTGCAGATCAGCTTCTGGCAATAGCTGTAATCAAACACCATGTTTCTGTCATTGTTTTTTAATTAATGCACTGATAGGCAACTTGGAATCAGCAAGTAGACAGTCTAAACTCAGTCTTGTGAAATTCTAAGCACCCTTAAATCCCAAACCAACTATTTACAAACCCTTCACAGCAAATTGTCTAGTGAATTAACAACCACAGCAAAAATGAGAGCAATTCTGTTCAGCCAGGACCCTGCCACACCAGCAATCACCAGGGCTTGGTTTGTGTTTCTTGTGTAACTCCTGAAACTAAGCGTGGACACAGCCCAACCCTATCAGCATGGAGGAACACATAGCACAGAGCTCCGAGGCCATGCATCTGCTTCTCAGTCACCTGTCAGTACAGTCTTGCCTTGTCACACACCTTCCACCTTGGTCAACCATACAAGAGTCACTAACAGTATTTCCTGCGTACTGGGCAATGAGTACCGTTCAAAGCACCTATGTGTATTAACTCATCTGATCACTAAGCCCTATGGGAATGTGCTAGAGTGAGAGAAATTGTTGGGCCCAGATTACCATGTGGTTTCTATTCCTTATTTTGAGCTGTGCTGTGAAGCTTACATAACCCAATTTGCATTATGGTACTATTTTTAAAGACCTCCAAAGATCACTGCTCCAAACATCAATGGAAGCTGTTAGGGCCTAACTGAGATGATAAGGTGGGAAAGGATATCTATTCTTACAACTAACATAACTTGAATTCTTGACTTAAAACATGTTTTTGGAAGATGCTGTTAAGGGAAAGAAGAGATTCATCCTTATATAAGAAGCTCTGTGCTCTGTAAATAAGTGCTAGAGAAAAATACATCAATATTGAAACTCACCTCAGCAGCAGTATCTTGACTCTGCTGTTGTTATTCATTTGCCACCAATCCCCCTTCAAGGCCTCCTAGTAACACTGAGGAACTGTGGTCACTGGATGGCATGGCATCAGATTGTTAATAAAGGAGCTAGAGTACCACGACCACATTTCTTGTTGTGGATGATTTCAGAGATGCCCCACCTCCCTCAGGAGGCGCTGGCATGAGAAGAACGGGGACTGCAGGACAACCACTCACACCATCAGCGGCTTTCAGTTTTAATTGCTCATAATGTCCTTGGTCTTTTAAATCTCTAGATTGCTAGAAATCTAACTACTTTGAGGGGAGCAGAGGGGGAGAATCTCCACAGCTCTTCCCCTAACTTACTATTGAGTATTTTCCTCCTCTATGGTCATTACTGAAATCTAAAAAGCACGGAAAATACAACGAATGATTGATTATAACAGTACAATGCTCCCAAATTTGTTTTGTTATTTGTTTATTGATTGATCATTTGATTGACTATATTTTACAGGGGATGAAACCCGGGGATATTCTACTTCCAAACTACACCCCA
This sequence comes from Graphiurus murinus, assembly GCA_004027655.1. Lineage (NCBI taxonomy): Eukaryota > Metazoa > Chordata > Mammalia > Rodentia > Gliridae > Graphiurus > Graphiurus murinus. Next base: position 22,634 of record PVLC010018644.1, read on the forward strand.
GCCCTATTTTATTTATTTGTTTGTTTGTTTGTTTACTTTGAAGCAGGGTCTCATTAAGTTGCTGAAGGTCTTACAAGTTGTTGAGGCTGGCTTTGAACCTGGGATTCTCCTATCTCAGCCTCCCAAGTACTGGGATTACAGGTGTGCACCACCATGCCCAGCTCCAAATGTCATTTTAAAATGTGGTCAGTATTTAAATTAAATACTTTGTTCTTTGCTATACTATAAAGCCGCTTTAAAAGGACTGAAAAATTTGTCATTCATTTCATTGAGTTCATGTATGTGGATAGAGGTCTGTGAACAAAACCAGAGCAGGTTTCAGGCCCTTGAAAGTGCCAAGGAAATATGTTAAATGAATGAATTTCCAAGTGATGCCAATTTCAATGATGTCACTGGGCCTACATTATTCAACATTTTGTAATTAAACTATTAACTAAATTAACTTTTTTTGGGGGGGGGACTAAATTAATATTCTTCTGCCATGGCTAACATAGTCTCCAAAGTAGGATATTTATAATAGGGCCAATTCTACCAATAAGGAGACTCTCAAACTTAAAGAGGTCTGAGCCTAGTTCTCTCATACTTAGAAAAGGGCCTGGCACATAGTAGGCACTGGGCTGCTTGAGCAGGACTGGGTTGCACTTGGAACTAGTCAGCTCTACGTTGTATGTTTTACAGATGCCAAAGCCCCCATGAAATATACATACAGATTCTGTATGGGGAGAAAAGTTGTTCCAGCAACCTTAAAGTTAGTAATAAACAGAAACTGCTACTTAGAAACAAATATAAAACATGAAATTCATTTCAATCTATATCTAGATACATATATATATCAAATACAACCTTAGCACAGAACAGTCAACACACAATGAAATGCATTTATGGAAACACTAAATGAAGCAAGTCCTTATTAAAATATTTGGCCCAACCCTCACATCTTTTAAATAAACTCCAAGATGGTTGAATGAGGTGGGAAATAAATGTTCTAGCTATCAGGCCTAGAAGAAACAGATGAATTGCCTTAAGTCTATTTGGTCTCTGCAGACTCAGTATTCACCTTTCTGAGTCTTGCTAAAATTGATTCAGCAAATAATGAGCTTAACTCAGTCAATTATATATTTCCCCATAGTTACCATAATAGTTTGGTTTTTTTTTTTTCATTTTCTATTGCTTTTTTTTTTTTTTATGGCTTCTTACTGTTATTGTATTGGGGCATACAACACAGATCAGAAATTTTCATTTCTCAGAAGTTCTCTCCTTGAGAAATTGGCACTTTGATCCTCAGCTTGTGTAACAGCTATAAAAAGACCCTACCGACACTATCACCAATCTTGTTGCTTCTGAAATTCTAGCACTTTGGCCAAAAGAGTGCCCTGTTATTAAACTCTTCTTAGGTGAACTGTTCCTACCACTGAATTCTTACATTTAAACGAGGGCCTATGTGTATAATTTACATGTTGTAGTCTCAGTTTCTACACAAATACACATAGTTGGTGAATGTGAAGTGTCTCTCCTGAATAAAAAGCATTTACAAGGGTATTAAGACAAACGCTGAAAAAAAATTATTTTACACTTAGAAAGTAAAATTTTTAAAGGTAATGTGATGACATAAGACCTAAGAGATCAAATACATCATATATGATTGTCATATATGCAAGTTGTGTTAATTATTTTTCTCTTTAATCAGAAAATAAAAGAGCTTACCTTTGTATACTGAGATCACAGCTTACAGTCACTATATCTCAGCCTATTTTATACAAGTGATATGGCTACGAAGGTCCGAGGAGAACGAGAATAAAGTGAGATAAACGTGCTGAAAACTGCTTAAAAGTATTAACCTGAAATACACAGAGGGTCCAACACCAATTTTAAAAATACATTAACAAGGTATTCCCAGCTCTTCAATTAATAATGGTGACTGATTCATGATTTTCAAACATTCACTCAAGTTTTAAAAAAAGAAGAAAAGACTAATGTCTGCAAAATTGATCAGTGGTTTTGTTCCCCAGGCTAACAATTTGAGAGAGATTACAAGAGACATCAGGAACTACATCAACCTGATTCTTTGCCTCTCCATACTATGCGCTCCACCTCGTCAGCATGAGGTATGTTGGAAATCTACTGGACCATTACCTGACACGAGAGATGGGGCGCTCCTGCAGCCTGAAAAGACACAAGCTGCCAGCCACATCCCTGGCAAGGTGCCAGCCCCCTCCAAAAGATAAGGCTTCAAGGAGGACCCCTATCTTGGAGAAATTATAACAGTGCTAGCTGACTCAGTCAGGAATGTAGCTATTCAATTTATGTGCTAAAAAAGTTTAAAAAGTATCAGAGATAGCACAGCTTGCACGCAAATTCTAATCTAAGTTCTATGTTGGTCTGTAAACTTCCCGACAAGAGCTATACTTTATAAAGGAGTTAAGTACAGATATTGCTAGGTTTCCAAAGGAAAAGTTTTAAAACAGACACCGTGGCTTTGGACAAAGTATTGCTCTTCTTTGAAATGCTCAGTCATTGCTTTCAAAAAGAAGGTGTCAGAGTGGTGTATCTGAAAGCTGGAAAGCCTCAGGGTGTCACATTGCTCTTAAGACTAAGACATAGAAATTGCCATTTCAAGCCAGACAACCTGATGGTTCTAGAAGTCAGAGAAGAAATCTTGAGGGCCCAAGTGAATAATAAATGGTGCGACGCTCAGAGGCTGGCAATAGGGGCTGTCAATGAAAAAACCACCTACAGTGGAGAAAAGAGCAGAGAAGCAAAACTTTACGTTAATCTCACACAATTTGATGAAGCCAATAGCTTCATTTATATTTCTCTGCTCTTTTAGCTGTAAGTGGAATTTTCATTACAAAATGAAAGGGTGGGAAGGGCAAAAGGTAGGAGGACACTTAATTCATTACAGAATTTAAACAGTTGAACTTGCATGGTTACCACTTCTAACAAAAGACCAACAGCTCGATTATTTTAAGTAAAGCAGAGAAATGTAAAAGTTTGCAGCAACTGGGCAGGTTTACAACATGGTTAGTAACTTCCAACAAACAACAAAATTAAAAAAAAAAAAAGAAGACTTGGTAGAAACCATTTGAAATGACTGCCATCATGTTGGAAAACAGCACAGCTCCCTTTTCTCCATCAGAGAGGGGTTGAGTTGTGAAGCAGAGTCAGCTACTTCAAAAGAATTTTCTAAAGAGAAATCTCCAGGGAGATTCCAACTTGGAATCCAAATTTAAAGATCAATTTTAAATAACAATACAACTGCAGCTGCCAATTAATAGTATTCCAAAAACAGAGGACTCTTGTAAATATTTAATTAATAAAAACTGGACACTACCAGCCATGCTTTTTCTTCTCAGTGATGGCTCTGTTTCATCCATAGGTCAGCAAAACGAATCAATGAAACATGAAAATTCCCAGCTGAAATGGGCCCTCGTTTATGTCTAGCCACTAATGCACAGGATGAGAATGATAAGTTACAGCTATTTCCAGCAAGTGATGAGGTTTTATTAAAGTATCACCCACCACTAATAAAGACAAAAGGTCAAGGAGAAGAAACACATTGTTATGTAATGTATATCTGAGAAATGACCTAACATTTGTGTTACATTGCCCACTTCACCCTCATCTGGTGGTCCCAAAGAAATCTGGCATATAAATTTGCTGTATTTTGTGAAGCCCACTTTCACTGGGCACTATTCGGTTCTGAAAAGCAGAATTTAATAGGAAAAAGGAAAGCTAATTCATACTAAAAGCAGACATTTTTAAGACACAGTGAGACAGGGGACCACACTGTTGCCTTCATGGGGGTGAGTACCTTAATGAAACCATTACCTTCTAGTAACATCATTGGCTTTCCAAACAAGGTGAGAATGCAAGTGGAGGACTTCGATCTACACCCTTTACAGAACAGCACAATGTTACCGACTGATCAATTTCCACCAGCATAATCAGTTACCTTAAAAATAAATGCTGACCCATGGCTGAAACCTGTCACTTTTCACAGCAGCACTCAACAAGAACTGGGACAATTGAAGAGCAAGTTTTTATGGGGACTCTGTTGCTGCTTTAGATTCTGATGTAATTGAAGAGGAAAGGAGACCCTTCAAGGAATCCCAGAAAAATTGCTAATCTTCTATCTGCATGATAAAAACCAGGGAGTGAACACAGTATCTTACAGAGTGAAGAAGGCCACAAGAACAAAAGAGGGTGATTGATTAATTTATTTTTAAGACTTGTAAATTCTTAAACTAAAATAATCACATTCCTCCTTCCCCATCTCTGGGTAGTGCCATCATTTTAATAAGCAATGCTTGGATAACAGAATATAACCTTTATCATGGGGACACCCTTGTACAACCAAAGTACAAAGGGCTTACAAAGTAAGTAGACTGGCTCAAACTAACAATCGCTTTTGCTTTGTATTAGCAGTTTGCTTACAAATGAATGGGTTTCTAGGGCTAAGTTATTATTAGCTTGAGATTCCTTATAATTTGATACCAAAACATATCAAAAATAATAAGCTAAAACAATATTCAACCCCATATTTTATTGGCTTTAATTACACACTTTGATATTTACAAAGTTAAAGTTTAAATGAAAAGTCTCTACTATATTAAAAAAAATAACTACAGCCCAAATTAACATGCCCTGGGGCAAGTACATGTCAATCAGCTAAGAATCAGTGACTGCATCAGGAACCAGGCAGTACTCTGTGTTACAACAAAGCAGTTTATTTGTGATCAGTGTTTGAGACTCTATACATCCTTCACAAATTTAATTTTACATAATCTGATACTCTCTTAAAACTTAAAACTTTGAACTGCTAGACTTTTATTTCCCTAGAACAGAAGGGCTGGTATAAATTATTTTCCAGAAATGAGGTACCGTTTCACAGAACTGGTTTCTCTTTTTTGTTTTCAAGTTTTAGAGAACTAAATTTGCATTTGTTAAAATCAAAAAGTAGGAAAGATGTTCTTTACAAATAATTTTGATCAAGTATGTGTTCAAAGAAAGCAGGATAAAAAGGCTTTTTCTCTAACATTCTGTATTGTACTATATTGTTGTTCAATAGGAATGAGCTTCTGTCATTTGCTAAAAGAATGAGTAGTGGGGAACAGGATATGTTGGGAATTTCATAACGGGTAACAGAACCATTCTCTTGGGCAAACCTACAGAGAAAAGAAACGGAGAGGACTCCAAATAAGTTTAATATTCAAAAATTTCAGGTTAAAAAAAATCTTACAATAATTATCATTAACCTTTTCCAGATTAGCCAGTCAACATGTACCACTTTGGAAGAGGCCTACAATTCTCCCCCAGATCTATTATCAAACTGTTCTAGTATTTGGTAATATTTTCTACTAAAAGATGGCTACGTCATAAGAAGAATGATATTCAAAAATGGCATGAGTGAGCTGCCATGAATTCTACAGATCAAAAGAAATGCTACTCGTATTCTAAAGTGATTCTAGAAGTCCATATTGGTTCTCACAGTTTGGCACATCACATATTAAAGGAGAAACAGGGATTTCAAGATGCAAAACACAGCCTTCTGTGCAGACCTCAGCTTCCCAAAGAGAGCTCCAAGAGGAGCTACAACCAGGTGTTTATCTTCTTAATGGCTAGAGCCAATATTGGCATGGCAAATCTGGAAAGATTAATTGCTTTCTTAATTTTGTAATTAATACGTTCTTGTGGCCTCGCAAACTTCTGCGTACTCAAGCAGGATTTGAAACCTGCTCCTATTCCTATTCTAACATTTAACCTATGGAGAAATCACAAAGCAGCAACAGCAGGTATTCAAGAGCACCAGATGATCAGAGGGAAATTACCCCACATGCAACAGCTTTACAAAGGCCAAAGACATATTTACCTTACAGCCAAAATAAAGCATTGTTTTAGTAGATTTGCATCACAGTAACATTTAAAAAACCAAATCTTTTATGTGAAAAATGGGGGCATCAAATTTCACCAGCTTTGGAAGTCAGTTATATGGCACATGGAAAAGAGGAGTCTTCAGAACTGAGTGAGGCTCAGAGGCCATACGACGAAAAGTATAATGTTAAAAGAAGGAAAGGGAGAACCAAGAGAGGAAAATCAAAAAGACTGAGGGAAAGCATGGATGTAACTTAGAGGCTAGAGGAAAAAAAAATGTTTTAAAGGGAAAAAGAAATAAGCTCTAGTGAACTAAAGAAGGAAACTTAGTATAGGACTAAAAGGCTGGTGCTCTGGTGCTCACATAAGACACTGTGGAGCAAGTGAGTCTAATACACTCTCCCTGGATAAACTGACCAGACCTAGTTCAGGAAGATACAGTGGCCAGGATGTCCAGAAGCTGAAGGGCAAAATGCAAATTGCCAAACCAAAAGGAGCCACAATTTAAAATCAGAAGGGAATGAGGGTAAAAACATATGCTTGGATTAGTCCCCAGTTCCCAATCACCCCATAACATAACACTCCAACTCAGAATATGGGGAAGCCTTGGCCACAATTGAGTGCACCAGAGGAGATAAGAAAAAGATGTTAGTCCAGGCTATGCACTTTGCCTAAAGAAAACTGAGTAAAAATGGCTGACTCTTGCCCTTTCTCTCCATCTTTCCAGAATATAAATTGTCTATCTTAATGGGCAGAGGTCAAGTTATTCATTTTCTATTATTTCCATAGTTACAAAATCAGATAAAGCTTCAGTTTAGCAGTGTCATCAGGACCCGTAATTTTCATTTAAACCAAAATGGCAAAGCTGATATGTTGAAGAGAAACAGAACAAGGTGAAGGTCTGAGGCTCATGTAGCGGATTCATGCCACAAACAGCAATCATGGAGGGCCTTTTTCTTGTGTGTGCATGCACGCCCTGCCTGGGGCTGTGCTGACACACATGCTCTCAAACACACGCATACATACTCTTGCTCTCATCTTCTCTCAATGACAAACATCCTGCAGATGGCTGATTCTACAACATGTAGCACCTGAGTTAGGAAAAATGCCTAAGAGCATATCACTGACTCCAAACCTATTGCCTCCATTGCCACATAAACCTCATTCAAAAGCTATCCAAAGGGCCACTGGTGTTCAGTTATGTATTTGTTTAAATAAAATTTTTTTGGAGGAGAAAAGCAGGCCTACGGTTTTCTAGCATGAACTACTAACTTTCTACAGAAGAAACTTAGGGAACACTGCTGGTGAACCCTTATCATTTCCTCTCTTGTACCAATGGCACCCATTTAATTCACACCCAAAGCAAAATATACAGCAAATAATGTAGCTACGATTTTGAAATGTTTCCTATTCTCAACTCAAATCACCCATAGTTCACACAGTTCCAACCCAGAATCTTAAGTGTAGCTATATAACTGGCAGACAACCAAGCTAGAAACTGGGTGGCCCTTCAGTAGCCTTTGAATGGAGTGTAAGTTGGCTGTAAGAAGAATTACTTAAAATATTTAATTTCAATATGGTCAGAAACAGGCAATTAGAACAAGCAATCCTTCAATCAGGCAAAGCAGAGAGAAGAGCAACTCCAACCAAACCAAGAACCACAAGGTTGTGGCATTTTCAAAGGGAATTTAAGTTGGGTCACTAGAATGATTAAATCTGAAATCCTCTGATTCATTACTGAAACCCTGGATACAAACTGTGCTTTGGACTGCTGTGACAGATTCACTAAGAGGAGAAATTAGTAAGATGGCGTACATACCATAGGCAGGGGCAGCTGTGCTGTAACCATAAGGTGTTCCATAGCCTAGTACAGAGAAGAAGAAAGCTGATCAGTTCAGGACCAAGGGTAATCGGCACTGACCGATTTGCAAGCTCCACCTGGCTGGAAATTCCATGTCCTGAGAACTTCTTCCAGAAGTTGGATGGGTAAAAACCATTCCCAGAGTGGTCCATGTCTGCTTGATACAGAAGCCTCTTACCATGACTTATCACAATATCCTACACATCTAGAGTCTTTTACTGCATTTTCACACCATACTATAATTATCAACTAGGTCTATGTTCCCCACTAGACTGGCAGAGACCAAATCTTATTCATTTTTGCATCATCTGAACCTAGCAGAATGTACTGCAGTTGTTGAATGAAAGAATACTTAGAAACACTCAAATTACCAATTTCTCAAAGTTGGAATACAGAATTTTTCATGTCTCATTTCAGAAAACAGTAACAAAGAAGACTGAGACCTCGAATACCAAGGGCAAGGTCCATGACTTTAATATCTGAATGCTGGGCCCCCTAGCACAGGATCTGCCAGTAAATGCTGGAGAACTTGACATTAGCATCTGATGCCTATGAAAAATATTCACATTATTAAGTAAAAACTAGTACAAAGAACATATACTCTGTCAAGCATGGTGGCGCATGCTTGTAATCCCAGTACTTGGGAGGCTGAGACTGGAATATTCGGGTTCGCGGCCAGCCTCAGTGAGGCTCTCCACAACTTAGTGAGACCCTGTTTCAAAATAAAGAATAAAAAGTAGGGCTCAGGGTATAGCTCGGAGGTAGAATGACCCTCTGAGTAATGCAATACCCGGTAACGCAAAAAAAAAAAAAAAGCCATATACGCCTCCCTACCAGTGCTAGGGACTGTACCATTGAGGTACATCCCTGGCTCTTCATATTTTAAGACATGGTCTTGCAAAGTTGTCCAGGCTGGCCCTGAACTTACGATCTTCCCTTCTCAACCTCCTGAGTAGCCAAGATTACAGGCATGCACCACTGTGGCCAGCCACAGATGTTTTTGAATCAACTCACTCTGACATAATTTCTTTTTTTGGTGGTACTAGGGATTGAACTCAGGGGCATTCTACCTCCGAGCTATACCCCAGCCCTATTTTTTATTCTTTATTTTTTGAAACCAAGTCTCACTAAGTTGCGGAGTGCCTCACTAGGTAGCTAAGGCTGGCCGCGAACCCGGATCCTCCAGTCTCAGCCTCCCGAATGCTGGGATTACAAGTGTGCGCCACCACGCCCGGCTTGACACTAATTTCTTATAAATCCTCAGACAAGTAACATCAGAGTTGCCATTTTCTCATCATTAAAATTGGAAACCTCAAGCCGGGCGTGGTGGCGCACGCTTGTAATCCCAGCATTTGGGAGGCTGAGACCGGAGGATCCGG